>JACWBX010002645.1:1220-11883 GCA_014622435.1 Polypedilum pembai | reverse complement strand
CTCGAAAACTATAATAGCTAGAGACTTGCGGTTTTTTGTGCTAAAAAGTTAGTGCGGCGACGGCTAGTTAAAAAGCTGTCACTTATTGCATTATTCGAGATATTGCGAAATAAAATTTCCATATTGAAAATTGTAAACGAAAATTTTTGCGACTACGCTTTTTTTCGCGCCTTTTTTCAATTTCAAATTCAATTTAACTGTTATTTTTAAGCAAATAGAATCTGCTTTCAAGAATGAATTTTTAAATCTAAATCAATATAAATCATTGTTACGCTTGAATAATACGAGATACGCAAACAGATCCAAAGGTAATTTCACTGGAATTTTTTTATAATTTTCAATGAAGATTCTGCTTTGATTTGATATAGTTACAGCAGTTCTAGTTAGTGTAATAAAATTTAACAGCTGACAACAAAACGTGAACTTTATCAATTTAAGTTTGCTGTGACAACTGTATTTAAGGCTTAAGCTTCTGTTTATGAAAACGAATTTGTGAATCTTGTATTTTGTTAACAAACACTGATCCGTGGCCCCAAAAATGCGCTTAAGTACACCAATCCGTAAATGTGTACTTGGCATCTCGTTTTTTTTTTTTGATATCAAAAAAGTTCGAAGAACTCTTTTTCATCTAGAAATTTTATTTCAATTTTAAGAAAAATTATGAAATAAAATTTTTGAATTTTGAAATGAGTTAAACTTGAATTTCCAGGAGGCTAGACACGGTAGCGAAAAATTTGCCACTTTCGTCACCCTGTCTATACCCCCTGTAGGTTTCTGTGAAATTAGTCTACCAGATTTTAAACAGTTACTTATTTAAGCCTAAAATCTTAAACGTTTTTGTTTTTACTTTATGAACTCTGACAAAATAATTTCCAATCGTTTTTATACAAAATTTATGATTTTCAATTATTATTTTGTTTTCATTATCAAGAGTTATTCCATATTGACTTAAATTTTTTACTTCCGTTTATTTGAAAAAGTTCAACGAAAAAATTTTTACTTAAAAATCAAATTTAAATAACCTCACCTTTGCTTCTCATAAAAGACTAAAAATTATGCCAGAGTCATCGTAAAAAATTTGAATAATAATAAAAAAAAGTTTTTCTCCCAATATCTACTTTTTGTGATGCAAAAAAGACAGCAAGCGAGAAATAATTTTGCATATGAACATAAATAAAAAAATCTAGCCGAATACATAATGAAGTGTGAAAAAGCAGTAAAAGAATGAAAGAAAAGGGCTCCCCAATGGGAGATATATCACATCATAATCAGTCACGCCATAAATGTCAAGTCAAACACAAAAAGCACAACGTGTATGTGTTTTGCAAGCAAACAATTGCTATCTTTTAATTTATTTATTTTACACTTTACACTCGCATAAATGTTGTGCTATAATAAGTAAAAGAGAGAAAAAAAGCCCTTCATTATCCTCAAATTGACTCGCGTCACGATATAATGAGTTAAAGAATGATAAATTGTATGTTGTTGACCTAAATATTCATAAACATTGACCAGACTTGTTAAAAATTGGAACAAGAAAGATTTTGATGGAAATGACCGTGAGCTGTCATAGAATTTTCTTTTTAATTTTTCGTCAGCAACAGGAAGACGAGAGCTAAAATTAATGTAACTTAATTGCGAGCAAAATGAGAAAAATTTTCTTATTAAATGATTGAAATGTGAAAAGGAAACAACTCAGAGTCACTCGTCTAATATTATTGGAATGGAATTTAGGTTAATTAACTAGTGTGTGCCCAAAGTAAACTAAAAGTTGTGTACTTATGGTAGTCGACTTTGAGAAGTGTAATAATCGCCTTTTTATTATTATTCGAACAAGTTTCGTCTCGTGTCGCGTCATCATTGCTTGCTTGAAGGATATGAAGCAACAATGAAAGTTTTTCGTGTCTTCATAGTACAAAATTGAAAGCAATAAAATCAATTATTTACGGACTTGATATTTTTTCTTCTCTTTTTGAATGCCATCGAGAATGACATCGAAATTAAATTCAGGTCATGCTGTTACTCAATGCGATTACATTTAATTAAGTATTTATTTATCGAGTGTATATATGGAGATTATAAGTAAATTATTGGTTATTAAAATAAAGTGACTTAGAATAAAGTTATTGAAAAATTTATTAAATTTAAAAAGCTTCTAAATGTTTGAAAATCAATTGCAATAATGAAAAGGAAACGAGTTAAGTATCAATTCAAGAGATAAAAAAGAAGCGGATAAAAGCGATTTTAGTGATTTTTTTAAGATGAAATTTTTCAGCAATTTTAACAAATATTTAGTAATTTTTGGGATTTATAATAATTGATTTTTTACTAAATTGCATTTACTTCTACTCCTTGGACTAATTAAATACTTTTTGAATATTCATAAGATTAGTTTTAAATTATTTTGTTGGTTATAATTTTAATCTTCAAATTTTCAATGCATTTTAACCAAAATAATTCGCTCAAGCGATTCTGCCACGAAAAATATTTTAAATTTATAAAATCAAACATAATGCGGTCAAATGAATGAAATATTGAACAAAATAAAATATTTTTTACAAAAATAATGTAATCGAAAATGATTGATTTACTATTTCTATCAAGAATTGAAATCTGAATTTTCTATCACATTTTGTTTAATTTATATTTAATTTTGAAATGTTTAAATTAATTTTTAATTAAATCAAAAATCATTTTAAATGATTCCACCAAAACAATTTAATTTTTCATTCACCTGCTGCAAAAAAATTACATCATATTCAATTACTTCAATCAAGCTTTTAACATTACAAAATTATATGTCTTAAAAGTGAATATAAAAAACTATCGCATCTTCATCTTCTTTTAGCAAGACATAAAAGGTGAAGATTTTACTCTACTCCCACAATTTATTATATTATGTTATTATACACACAATCATAGAAGAAGAAGAAAATTTTTCAGTATAATATAAATTGATGACTTGTAAGAAAACAACAACAAACAACATATCATTACATATTTTGCGGACGCGCTTCATTATGTTATTATGGTGCATCATTCAAGGCTATTTCAGACTAGTTTTAATGCAATACGATGACCATGCAGCGAGATATATATTTTTAAAGTATTCTGTAAATTGAAGTTGATTGGTGCTGTATGGGTGTTATCGTTATGCTATAATCTTCAATAGGCATAAGCGCAAGCAATTGACGATTTAAAGCGCTTTAGCATGTTTCAAGTGTGCGATATCCTCTTTCTCTTTTTGACATGCCCGACAAATTGTATGCATTGAGTTGCATTGGCCATAATGAATCATAGTGTAAAATGTAAATGAAGCATTAAGTCTGCAATCTATTCAGGAAGGGCGCGAATGAAACCTCACTGAACTCTCACAGCCTGCTACAGATAAGTTTAATGCCCTGCGAGAAATATTTTTTCTTTGCTTTATGTGGCATCTATCGGCTTTCATCGCACATATGTTGCAAAATGAGAATTAGAAATGTGAACATTGTAATAAATGCATCATGCATAAATGACTCAAGGCAATGAAGCAGTTATGATTTTTGAAATGCGCACACAATCATTCATATATGCGCACTCGCATGCACATGATGGAAAGAAAGAATGGAGT
This sequence comes from Polypedilum pembai, assembly GCA_014622435.1. Classification (NCBI taxonomy): domain Eukaryota; kingdom Metazoa; phylum Arthropoda; class Insecta; order Diptera; family Chironomidae; genus Polypedilum; species Polypedilum pembai. The sequence continues at coordinate 8,270 of JACWBX010002645.1, read as the reverse complement.
GGAAGATGGAGAAAAACGAAAAATCGCATCTGTAGCAGCAATTCATTTTGTTTTTCTCGCTCATTCTCATCATGTCCGAATCTGGCATGGCACATGTAAATACAATGTAAGCGACAGAGGAAAAATATGAATGGCACATAATGCAATCTGAGGCATATAATTAAATTATCAAAGCTCTCACTCGCTTCGCTTTTGCTGTTCTTTTTTTTAAATTCTTCATCTCATACTCAGATGGTGAAGCTACAATGGACGATAAAACTTTGTTTCGCTCTCTCTTACTTTGTCTGTATATGAATCATATCACAATGTGCATTTTTTTGTGAACTTTGATCTCTGTTGAAAGAAGGATTGAATAAGAATATGAAATGAATAAAAATAATTTTAAATGAAAGAAAATTTCTTAAATATAAAGCTCTTTGTGTTTATCATTTTCTGATATTAACAGGATTGGAAATCTGTGAAAATCTGTATACAGATGAAATCTGCATGCAGATAATTTCTGTATATAAATTTTTCTGTTAATATCTGTTTTTCCAACCCTGGATATTAATTTTTTTCGGAAAAGACAATTTTTAAAAAGAAACAGAAATATTTTCATATGTAAACAAAGAAAGTTCAAATTTGAAATTTCAACAAAAATCTTCAAAAACCTGTTATATTCAACGTAAAATTAGTTGATTAGATATTAAATAGAAATAATTTAACTGAAATAACAAGATACAAATGAAATCTTATTGACATTTTCCTTAATTTTAGAATTTCCAATGAAAATTTCTTACTCAAAATAAACAAAGTAAATTAAAATAATTGCCAATCTAAAAACCATGTTTATGCAAAATTCTAGTTTATTCTTTCAACAAACAACCAGAAAGAGATTAAAGATCACAAAGACTGAAATTAAAAATGCATTTTCAATTGTTTTAAATTTCATGCTTTAGTTTGTTTCCTATAGCAATCATGATTACTCGCTATTGATATGTAATTGAAGAAAGATCGATTGTGCCACACAGAAGATAGATTCAAATATTACAATGTTGCATAATTTAAATGCAAAAAAGTTTTATATCTCAAATCTTACTGACAATTAAATACTTCACAAGTTTCTGGTTAGCTTTGGCAATTTGTAAAAAAATTAAAACATGAAAAAACGATTTGCAAACTTTAAGCTTTTTTTGATAAAGTCACAATTCTACATAATAAATTGGTCAAGATATGTGAAAAAGCAGTTTATATGCGAGTAAGAGTGAAAACCTTTAACATAAACATGCCACACGTGAAATAGTTTTCATATTATTGCTTTTTACGAAATAGTTGACTTATGTGCATGCTACTTGCAACTAGTCTAGTTAACTTTATGACTAAGAGGTCTCACTCTGTTCGTGTCGCACGACAAAATTGATCACGAATGGAAAATCAAAATTGAGAAATTAAAATTGATCATTTAAGGGAAGGTTGAGTTTTTTGTGATGATTTTTAGAGAGTTAATTGCAGCCAAGTGCTGCTGTTGATTGAGTTATTACAAGAGAGTGCTTAGGTGAAAATCGTGAGATAAATTCAATAAATTTCCCCATTCGCAAATCAAAGAACTAGTTGACCTTTTCTAATATGAAAAATAAAAATAAATAAATATTTGCAAATGCAAGAAAATCTGCATATAACAAGAGATGAAGGCATAAGAAACAAATAATTTATAATTTTAATTCCACTTATGGCATGACAGACACACAGCTCTCATAATTTATTTTCAATATAAGCGCAAATACTCTCTACAGTCTCGTCCATGGACAACGTCGTTGTGTTGATTAGCACGGGAAAGGAATTATGAATTTTTCACTCGCAATTTATGCAGATCTTTCTTTCTCTTAGGAGGAGCAACAGTGTTTTTATATAACAAGCTTTAGTTAGAATGTTGGACATTATTACGTGACATGTTAGTATCAGAGACATGAAATTGTAATTTGTTAAGAGATGGTGACCAAAGGGGTAAATTATGACACTCACTTCTTCCTCAATGATTAACATCTAAATTAAACATGTTAGTTAGTTAGTTTTTTGGCTTGTGGCAACATATTTCAATTTCAGTGTCTTAAATACATGTATTAAAGAATTTCAATTGGCGTCTATGTTCGCCCACTCAAAAACACAGAAAAGCACACACAAACTCACTTATGTGAGGCCATTCGTTCACGCGCAACAGCACATTATACTCAACTGACTGTGCAAAGAGAGAGAGAAACCAGTTTTGATTTTAGAAGAATAAATAAATATTATTGTCTTATAGACTGCAGAGACTGGAGAAAGATTTGGTAATCAAACATATATGAAAGAAGTGGACAAACAACAATCAAAAAGGCATGGGCGAATGGTGTGACAAAGAAGGGACACCAAAAATCAAAGAATTTTATTATTTTATTTATAAATTTATGAACTCTTAATATTTATGCGTCTCGCGCACTCTTTCTCCATTCTTGGACCCGTGTCAAGTGGACAAAAAATGATCTTAATAACTTTGTCCATCCACACAGTGAAAATATTGTCTGCAACTTCTTTCTCGCCTTGTCAGTAAAATGAAAAGATTAATCTGCACCGTATTCATTTTTTAATAAAGCATAAACACACACTTATTGTGAAATAATGTGTTATTAACATAAAAGGAATGTTGCTGCATTGTGAATATCGAGTCCGAGGTCTTGCAAATAATAATACCAAGAAGAGATGATTATTGAAAATGAAGTAGAATCAAATAAAAATTCCTATCCTCAGGCTGTAGTTGCACTTCTCAGAAATTCTTCAGATATCCTCAAAATAATTAAAAAGTCAATCTTGCGTGACGTTGATCATACATTACACTTTTTTACGAGTGAAATTGAATTTTTATCGTAACCTTCGGATCTTTTCTTCTATATTAAGAAAGAAAAACTTGTCTCTGCCGCTTGTTAACGTTCTTTGCCGTTAAAATGAAATGAAATTCAAGCCCAGAAGGCGACAGAGCGCCAGAAATCGAACTGTTTTGTTAATTAAGTAGAGAAAATTTAAATTTTGAAACTTGGGATGTGGCTTATGTTTGCTTTTATCGATATCTTACTAAATATTGATATTTAGAGTAAAATTAAGATGAATGTAAATAAATAAAGTTTAGAAATAAAATTTTAGATAATGAAACCAAAAGGTAAATAAATTTAAAAGAAATTCAAGTATTTAGCTTTATTAGAAAGTAAATGTGAAGATAAAGCAAAATAATAAACAAAGTTTAAAAATAAAAATGATATTTGACTTGATTAGAGATTAAATTCAAAGTTCAAGAAGGTAAAAAGCAAAGTTTACTAAGAATGAAGTAAGAAATAAATGAAACTTGACTCTTTGAGTTCATTAGAGAATAAATTTGAAACTGATTAAGCTAAAAGGCGAGAAATCAAACTAATAAACAAAATTCCTTAAAAGAAAGAATTTTGTAAACAAAAGAATTTCTAAAACCTTGATTAAAAGTCTAAAAATAAAAATTATCAAATATTTAAAGCAATTCATTAGTCAACCTTGCCCCTTACCACTTCATCAATGAATAACAAGAAACAAAAGTGAAGTTATAACATCTCCTTCAATAAATTGCCAATAATAAAGCCAATAAATAATAATTTGTCAATTACTAAAAGTCATTTAATTTTATTGATATTATTTTCAAAAATGGCAATTTGTTTTCACTTTCAATGACAACATATATGACCCGAAAAGTTCATTTTGAATTGAGCAGATAATTAAGTTTAAATTTTTTAAATCGCCCATATGCGCACTATTGTGTGTCCTTGTTTTAAATTTTAAGAAATCATCAATTGATTTTTTTTGTGTGTCTTTGAACTTTTTTCTTCTCTCACTTAACAATTCAAATGAGGTCGTTAGGTAACAACATTGAAGAACAAAAGCAAAAGTTTGACTTTCACTGTCGAACGCAAAAAGGCAACAGCAGCAATAGCAGTAAATTTATGATCCTCCACCACGATGGCTTGTAATTAAAAACCAAGAGTAAGAGCAAAAGCGATCGTTTCTTTTTTTCTCTCTTTTTTTCCTTCTTCATTCAACTGATTGATGCTCTCGCTCTCTTGCGCAAATTCGCTTTCATTTCAGTATGCGGAAAAATATCATAATAACACTGAATGAAATTTAAATTGAATGAATGAGTGATTGAGCGGCAAAAGTTTGAGAGACAGCGTGTTGCCATTTTTTTTAATGAATGAATGCATTTGTTATGAAATTATGATGTGATTTGAGATGACATGTGAAAATTAGTGTATAAATGATAATCAAGTTGAGATTAAAATTTATTTAACGAACTTACAAAGAAGAAAAAGATAATTTTTAACGAAAATATTTAACGAAGAAAATTAAAATTTTAACGAAAAAATAAAAATAACAAAATTTGTAAACAAATAACAAAAATTACTTTTTTAGAAGCAAAAGCTTATAGTAAAAGCTTAAAACAAAGTTACATCTGTTTACTTTAATGATAATTTAGCAGATAAAAATTTTAAAACACTAGAAAAATGTAAAAATTTGACAAAACTTTCTTCTTCATAATTTTTCTCTTAAATAAACGAGATAAGATCGATTTCTTTACTTTTTACTTCTATTAAATTTCAAAGTCAATAGCCGAACTCCAAAAGCCAAAATTAATTTCCATTAACTAAACACAAAAACAGATATTCATAAATTATCACATCATTTGCTGAAGAAGAAAACACAAATCAGATTGCCTTTTATGGAACATAACACACCAGTTGTGCATCAACACCCGATCTTAGCATTGAAAAATAATATTCATGTAGAGGGTTAAGCGATTTGATTGAATACTTGTGTCCAAATGCAGCGAAAAATGTGAATAAAATTACACAAATTTTTCTCTCTGTTTCTGCTTCTACCAAATAGTCATCTTAACGAAAAGTGTTACTCAAATGTCGTTTAACATCATTCAATATAAACGATTGTAAAAGTGGTAATCCATTCGATCCAAAAAGAATACAAATTCGATTCGGGTCGCGCAAGACAATTTTCCTTTTATGAATACGAATTTCTGTGGCACAATATTGTAAATCAATTGAAATGAAAATGCAAAAAAAGAGCTGTTAACAAAGGAGGAACTGAAAGTGAAAGTGACCTCACGATCTCTGTGTTTTCTGGAACAATTTTGGGTCTTACCCAAGTCTTTTGTACTTAAATTATTATTAATGAGATCTCTGTTAGCACACAATAAATAATTGTTATGCATCCTTCTTCTTCATCAATGCGGTTGCTGTTGCTACTTTTATTTTAAAAATATTTTGCACTGTTGTTCAAAAGACACTATTACGTGAACATTTCATTCCTTTGAGGCATCGTTGTATTACTTTTTTTGCAAGAAAGTTACTGATTGCCAAAATAAATTGAAATTAAAACTTTAAAGGACTTTTTACTCTGATTTAAAAAATTTTCGTCATTAAAGCAAATTTTCATCTCATTGATTTAACTTTTTTGATATTTTGACTAATTTTTTATTTTTCTTTTTATTTTCAGGTGAGAATTTGAAGCTATTAATAAAAATGAAGTTCATGCAAGTATTTTTATTCTTCAAAAATGTCAAATTTAATCTTTAAAATCTTTCATGCATCATTTGTCAAAAAAGAAACAATTTGCAATCACAAAAATGCCAAAAATTACGAAAGAAAACTCATCAAGATGCCCTAGAGCAAGCAAAAAAATTTCTTTTCAAATATGTAACAATTTCCTTTACTTTTGTAATTACATTGCTTCATATTTTGATTTTATGTTTCAATTGTATTGACTTGCAAGCAGCTGTTGTTTTTAAACGCATTTATAAATGCATTGAGTAGAGGTAAAAAAACAATTTTTCGACATAATTGGCAATTTAATTAAATTTAAATGCTTAATTGTTGTTGTTGTTGTTTAAAATTTATATCCACTGAAAAAGATGTTATTGGAGACTCATAATACTCTTATTTTATGGTGAACAGTAAATGTGCATTTGTCAGCGTTACAAAGTGGGCGTTCAAATTGTTTAAAATGCCGCATATTGACGAAAAAAAGAGCAAAGCGAGCTGCGTAATTACGTAATAAAAAAAAGCGAGTTAAGAGAGAGAAAGATAATTGTATGATCACCGTTGTGCTGTTTTTATTGCAAAACTCAACTGCTATGTCAATGTGTCTGTCGAATGTGATGTGTGTGTTCACAATTTTTATATCTTTATATGAACTCCTCTGTCACAGTCTCGCATTATCTCCTTCTTATGAATGCGAGTCTCGCGCATATAAAAAGTAACACAAATTAACTCGATATAGGCATTTTGATTATAAACAAAGTAGTTGAAAGAGGCCGTTTGTCACATTTGGTTATTGAAAAAAATCCATTTTCACATACTAATATCTTTCGATTGCATTCACAAATGTTGCACTTTTAAGCTATAAAAATTTCTAAATTGAGATTTTATTTACTAATTAAAGCAACAATTTTTTCACACAAACAATCTTGACAGATTTCATTGTTTAATTAATGTTAATAAAAATGTTACAATGATATTTTATTTCAATATTGTGTCTTGATTTGTTGATGTTATAGATTTATTTCAAAATTATGCGAAAGAAATTTAAGAAAATAAATATTTAGAAAGAATATTAAATTTTTTGAATTTAATTATTGTCAACATATTATGAAATTATATATTAAAGATTCATCAGTGTATGAAATATGTCAAATCAAATCTTAAAGATATTTTCTTAAAGTTTTTATTAGGGAGTTTCCTAAAAAAGTGGCCTTTTTCAGACACTTTATTCAAACATAAAGTTTTCAGCTCTTGACTACTAAATCGATAAACAATAAAATGTATCTTATTTTAATAGCTTATTGGCTGTTTTTAAGATAGATTTGGTTTTAATTCAAGTTCAGTTAATATTTTTAATTTCGCTCTAAACATTTAGTAAAAATTTAATTTTTTGGACTTGAAAATTTGTCAGCAATTTTCTCAATACTTTTATATTGACAGAAATTATATTATGCAATGTAAATTA
>JACWBX010002643.1:720-10891 GCA_014622435.1 Polypedilum pembai | reverse complement strand
TTTCTTGCCACCCTTTCTTGTGTTTCACAAAACGGATATTTTACAGACAAGAAATTTAATAAAAAATGTAGAATGTGAGTCGTGATTTTGCTAATGTATCGCAACGTATTCTCGGGTTTACACTGCACTTAATTCAATTTATCTGTAAAACAAGCAACTTTTGATCTTTTTCGAAATCCATTTATTATTGAATAACGACTGAATGCAGGAGTGCGAGTGAAATTTCCAATCAACTCTAATCAAGTGTGAAACAATTTCAAAACACAATTTAGTTTCACACTGCTCGTTGGTTGAGTTTCCACGCTGTGCGATTGCTATTGTAGAAAAATAACGCTTTCAATTTTTTCGCTCGAGTTTTATCTATTGTCATGCAGCATTTCACACAAATTCGGAATTTTTTAAGAGGGAGAAATAAAAATTACAATTTGAAAACCAAAAGTTGAGTGACAAAAATGTTTTACAGTTGACCACTTTCTAGCCTACTCAATATAATTTAATTAATTTTCTATCTTAAAGGATTTTACTAAGAAAATTTAATAAAAAAAGTAAATAAATTTAATTAAGTTTATTCAGATAGATGACAAAATTTTTGGAAAGATTATGTTCAATTCACTTGTGTAATAAATCAACTCTCTCTTCGCTTCATCGTCTGAGTAGAAAATTTAATTTAATATTTGCCTTCATCAACTTTTCGACAAACATTACACAATTGAGGTTTCTACTTTAAAATCAATGCTCTCTGTTTTTGTATATCATTTACTTAAGGCAAAGATACTTTAAATACTTTTTATAAAAATTAAGAATCATATGAATAATTCTAGAGTATACTTGCCTTATTTTCTCATTATCATTTTTACACATAAACAAGTTTCAAAGAGAAAGAGGATTTAAAGGATTTTCTGGAAGAAATTTAAACAGAAGAAAACGCATAAAGGTTAAATCAAGGTGACGTTCACTGGCGCGAAGCGCGAAAAATTGTAAAATGTGCGAAAGTGAGCGAAGAATGCACTTTTTTTTGTTTGTCATTTTGTTGCGTAAAAAATGTGTTTGTAACACAAAAACGTGCGGAAATGCGCGAAATTTGGGCTAATTTCTTCGCGCCAGTGAAGATCCTCTTGGGAAAAATTTAATTTCCCTATTAATATAAAAAGAGAGTAAGAAAGAAATTATACAGAAGATTAAATTTACTGAATAGAATTTGAATGATAATTTGACGAAAATCACTTCAATTTTCTCCACTCTGTTCATTGATCTTGAGAAGTGTGCTTGTCAATTTCGAGCTCCATTCACTCTCATCAGTCCTTGATGTCATTGTCATCTCATTTTCTTCAACGATAAAGGCATTCTCCACTGTTTTTTTATCATCTGATGTGCTATCGACGAGAACTGACAGCACATGCTTCAGTTGTTTACTAAATCGCGTTAACGAAAAGTTGTCATTTCGAAATGAAAAATTGTCATAAAATTGATTTTGGTTTGCCTTCGTCTGATATATACTGTAAAGATAATCGACATATGGCGCCAATGCTTCAATGCAGGACTGCTCCGAAAAATCTATCAGTCCGGGTCGCATGATGCACAATAAATTTTCAGTGATTTTTTGTGGTAAATCTGCATACTCAATCACTTTTCGAATAAAATAAATTGTCTGACTGAGTTGTATCTGAACCCTGTGAAAGAAGAATGGATTTTCATCATTTTTAATCTTACTTGCAAACGCACATATAATATGAAATTGAAATTTAATCAATAAAAGAGATATAAAACTTAATTATAAAATATTGAGCTGATTAAGCAAAAGCAAAACTTTAAATAACTTCTAAGCACTAACCTATTGAGATTTGCTTTAATAATCTTATATTGAGAGCTAAGTTTTAGAATTTCATTGTGTGTGTCTCTCAAAAGCATATCAATGCCATCCATTGTTTGAGTTGATGCTTTTCCTTGCATTTTTACCAAAAAACATCGCTCAAAAAGTCTCATTTCGATAGTCTTTGATGCTAGTAAGTCCTGTCGATAGTAAAAAATTGTTACTTTACACTTTACTATTAAATAAAATGAGAAAGGACAACGGAGAATCTTATCAAATTTTTTTGAATGACGCATCTAATACCAACTTACAGTAATAGCCCGCATTTGTGTTTTCATTCCGTGATGCTTTTCGATACAAGTCAACAAATGTTCAATGGTTGAGGCCGGGATTGACTTTACTGTAATGCCTTTGCTATTGTTCTTTTGGTCTGTAGTAGTTGATATCTGCGAGAGACGTTCAATAATGATATTGAGCATGAAAGCGAGTGTGACGAGGCTGTTTGACTGTAATCTGAGTATGATAAATTATTAATTAATTTTGTGGGAAACTTGATAGTCCAATTTACCGATAGCGATTCGAATTTTTCGCTAAAATTATCGTAACTGTATTTTCAAAGTTCAAGGTTTTAATGCCGATCGCTTGGCCTATATCTGTGAGAGTTAAGTCTGTAGAAAAATTAATGAATTATTTTGACTAATAAATGATTTGTTATTTTAAATTGCACCGGAAAATAACGCAGCAATGTCAACAACAGGCGTAGCAGAAAGTGTCACTTTAAAGATGCCATCCTTTTGTGGTTGTGTAATAGTTGCAACATTTTGCAATGGAACTTCTACCAAATGCCTTAGGACACGAACAATGCTTTGTTTATTAATAAAAGTCACCACAATTGTAAGTACGGTTGAGAAAATTTCACCGACTTCTGTCTCACTCAAATAAATTTCCGTTTCAAATAAATGCCTCTCATGCACCTGTAGGTCATTGTAGAAAAAGGTGCTCGTTGCCATTCGAAAAGCAGGATTTGATGAAATGTACAGTTGAATTTGTTCAAGATTTATGTGCGGTGTAAATTTAACAGAAAGTCGCATGAATGCATTTTTACTGAGATTCTCAAAGTCTAGTCGTGATTTGATCTCGACCTCGCGTTCTGCTGTTGCATTGAGGTATGGTATGTCTGTAGGATGATTTCAAATTTAAATGCTCCTTAAGAAGATTTATACAAAAAACTCACCCGAATTGTCCACGCTTGAGTTAATTTCTTTTTCCATTTCTTCAAGTTCTATTTTGGACTTTTCGTAATCTAATTTAGAGAGATTTAATGGAGGAACTTTGAAGATATGTGGTTCAGAGCCCAAATAACCAATTGAAAGTTTTCCAGTTGAATTCAATGTAACTATAGCTCCAGAAATGCCTGTAAAATTGCCACGTTTCAGTGCAATTGTTTCATCGACCAATTCCGCACACCAGACAAGAGTTGTGTTCTGATAAATTAAGAGCGAGCCATTGTCAGTGGCCACAGCTATCATCAACTTGCACTCTGCTTCTAATAAGAGAAATAAAGAAAAGTGAAATTTATTTTACGAAAAATTACTTTACTACTCACCAAAAAACCAACCGACAGTAAATGAACCTTTCGAAATGAGAAAAATAAATAAATGAAAGCTAAACTTGATTGTGCATACAACAGCACATAATTAAATGAGAATTTGAAAGTATATAATACATATTCGCATATGTGCAACTGTTAGCACTGAATAAAAAGCAAAATCAATAAATTACATAGTGCGAGTGGAGTATAATCTAATTTCTTGATAAATTTAATTTTTCCAGTATCTGAAATGCAAATCAAGTTGTTTTCGCCGAGTAACACAATCACGGATTCTGTGCTAAAATTTGAGTGGAATAAATTATGAGTTGAATGAATTTTGAATAAAAATATTGTCAATTACTTGCTGACTTGATGTGTATTCATGTCAAGAATATATTCGCCAATATTTACTGACCAAATCGGTGATAAACGACGTTCATATGCTTCTGATAATGAAAGATACCTACAAATAATATGAAAAAAAAATTTTCTTATCGAAGGAATTCTAAAACAGTATTCACAAACCGATAACATTCTAAATCCCAATTAGGAGCAATTATCATGAAACAATCTATTCGGGAAACATAAGCAAAGGGAGACGGGATTGTTCTGTTGCCGGGCAAAATGCACATCTGTGTAATTCCATCTTGTTCAAAGAAACGAAGACTGCCATCGAGAAACATGACACAAATAAACTCTTTACCCCTGACACCACCGAAATTTCCTTTGCACATTGTAAACGCCGATTTGGTGAGCTCATGCTGATGTAGTATTTGTAATTTTGACTGCTGACCTGAGTGAAAATGAGATAAAGAAGTATTTTTTATTAAACTATTCTCGATGGTGATCGCAGTCAATATATGAAAAGCTTTCGTCTCCCCACGTATGTGAATATTTATTTTTACCATGCTCTGCAAATCCCTCTGATGTCACAAGAGAATAAATAACGAGTTTATTTGGATGCAAAATTGCAATGACATTCTGTCGATCCTGCTTCTGAGTACTATAAAATAGTGAATGTGTATTTTTGCTCTTTAAGTTTGTTTCAGTAAGTAAATAGCTCACTATTGTACGAAATTGCCGCTCAATACACTCAAAATTGGTTGATTAAGTTTCGTTTCATACACAACATTTGGATGATGATACGCAACTGCTGCAGAGGCCGTTTGCTGATTCAAATCCCTATCATCACTAATTGATGGTTGTAAAATTGATATAAAACCAGTATGAGATGTAATAATGACGCTATCTTTCTGCTCTTCGTTTTCCGCATTGAGCCGAGCACATGTCAACGAAAACGAGTCGTAATTTTCGTTGTCATCTGGACATTGATATTTAAAATGCTCAATTATTTTAAAAAGCGACATGCCGATTTGAAAAGATAATTGAAATGGATATTTTTATGTTATTTCTTCTTTAAATTTAATGAGAAATGGGTTAGAATTTAATTTGTGAAAAATAATATTATTTTTGTGTGTTTGACGGTGTTGTTATGACAACGACTGTTAAAATTTTTTAACTCATTTTAAAAAGAAGTGTAGACGTTTAGAAAAATTTGAAAAATTCGAATTTAAAATAACCTATTAATTTATTTGCATTAATTATATTAAAGCTTTTCATTATAACCTCTTTAAGATATGAAATATACACAATTTGCATACGTTTATCTTTTATAGACATAATATTGCATTGTTTGTTGTTTGTAAGTTGAAATGAATGGCGGCAAGGTTAAAAATGTACAATAAATACTTTTATAAAGAGGTAAACGAATGTTCCACAAGCAAGATATTAAAATATGTATATACATTCACAAAAAAGCGACAATGACATGCAGATAGGATACGAGAGTAATGAATGAAGTTCCTTTTTTACCTCCGTTCATACTCGATTAAGTTTAAGTTTTATATTGTCTACATAAATAACACATTCGAAGTTAAAAGAGAGAAAGAAGCAAAAACTCTTTTTGTTTTTTCATTAAATGGCTTTGCAATATCAAAAAGTTTTTTATTTTTAAACATCACAACGTTCGCTCTTTGTTATTTGCATTTTACCGCAATTTTCTTCTTTTTATTTGCATCATAAAAAACATTTATGCACCTTCAAAGTTTACAAACTTCTTTATTAAAGTAATGACTTTTGCATCGCTAACTTTCACATAAATAAAAACAATATTTTTATCTCGTTTCTTCACACACACACACATTTCTTTCGTTTCATTAAAGTCATCAACTTTTCCATAAAATAAAAAAAAAATAAAAATACTATACACTATTACTCATTCTTCATGCACTTTAACAATGTCAACATAAACAACGAAAAGAATAAAATTATCTTTACTTATCATAAATAAAAATAAGAGTTGAAACCTTGGTAGTCCAGATTAACAAGAATAACAGTCAAATAAGGTTTTCAGAATTCCCGGTGATACGCAACTACTCGTAAAATTTTATTTCGTAAACGAAAAATTTCGTTTCTAAAAATAACAAATTTAAAGTATTATATTCCTTTCTGTATTCACAGATATAGTTATTTTTCGTTCCTAATTAATTTTCTTCACTTTAAAACAACTAGAAAGCAAGATAAATGAAGAAATTTAAACTTTGTATTTTCGAAAAAGGGTGTGAAACTATCAAAATATTCCAAAAATCTTGTTTGAATTTTTTGAAATTCATACTGTCACTTTTTCCGTCTGTATAACCAGAGTTGAAACTTTTCAAGCTACCTAAATAAAGACTTATGAAAAAATAATTTCTTGTGAAAAAAAACATTAAAAATGATGAAAAACTTTTGTGTTTTGCATTTTTTATTTTTCAAGATTTTTTGGTATTACATTAATTGAAATGAAATTTAATTACATTTCTACGTTTTATAAAATTTTCTTGAAAGTTTTTTCTTTCTGTCATGATGCTGCAGACTATCACCTACATAAATATCATTAAAAGAAATTAATTGACTGTAATTGTTTTTAAAGCATCCTAATTTATCATAATTCATTCGCTCATATTCAATTTGCAGACACATGATGATGGTGATATCTTTTAGTTCTGCAGGGTATTGGTTCTTGTTTGTTCTCGATGAGGTGATGAGTGAAAATTAATGGTATGGAAAATAATATACATGAACCATCATCCATAAATGTGAGTATGCTGTTTTATATAATATACTGTCGAATAAGTTAGAACAGAATTTTAATTTGCTCATGGATAGACTACGTGTGAGACAATACTGCAAACATAGTTTTGAAATTATGCTCACACAGCATCATCTTGCTAAATACATACGATAAATATAAATTATGGTTTCAATGCTGTAGCTTGTCTTTTAAACAAATTTTTCTAGATTTACCCACACTTTGTGTGCACAAACAGTTGACAACAAAAAATGATTTATTAGCAAATGATAGCAAAACTTGCAGTGAAACTCTTTGATATTTAATGAGCGTCAGTCAGCTCCATTTTTTTCTATTGCATTACATTGTCATCATTAAATAAATAAGATGGAAGAAATGTCACAATCTCAAGAGACTTTAATTAGTCTCATTAATGTGAAATGATGTAGCAATAAGTAAGCAAGGAGTTCTGAGCTGTCTTGATGGGTCAGTGGTAAGACGCTGGCCTAGCAAGCTGATGGTCCTGGATTCGAATCCCGAGGTGGAAGCCTTGAGGATTCTGAATTTTCAGGTATTTTTCACGCTCAGAACTTACTGCTATCGGATCGCAGTATAAAAGGTAAGGTCCACCGACGAATATTACGAGAACGTCAGGCTCATCCCCTGTATTCATTAATCGTATCGTCGGAATGATGAATGACTCGTTGTGTGACGAAACACGCTTCAAATTGGAGCAGTCACATACAACGCCCTACGCTTCACAGTGGAGTAACAGGAAATCATCATCATCAATAAGTAAGCAAGCGAGAAAAGAGATGCAGTCGTCATCATTGCTAAGTATTTTATGGTTGATTGCTTTCATAAAGGCGAATGAGAAAGCTTTTAGTTCTCTTATTTAAGAATGTTCATTGTGAATCCTCTTAGTGGCTTTTAATGATTGATTTTTAGCTTTTCTCTTTTTGAATCTTTAATGGAAAAGATCTTGGTGGTTTCATTCATAAAAGTGGCAGTTGAAATATCGAAAAATTTAAAAAAGTGAATGTATAAGCTGTATTTTTTTTCCAAAAATGTGCTAAAAAGTAGAATAGCTATTCTCGGGGAGATAATTATTGTGGCGAATGTAGAAAAACAATTTTTCGTAAAAAAAAGCGAAGAAAAGCGGAATTGTTCGCCACTCTGACCATCCAACTAGCGATTTTTGCAGTTTAAATGACGTTAATAGAAGTATTTATTATTTTTCCAAAAATTCTAATCAGAACAAAATAAAAAACTTTGAGTGAATCTACCAACTTCTCTTGTTTTAATCGCTTTGACGTTTTAAGTTTTATCTTTCTCTTTGTGAACAGCAAACAAAATATTTTTAGCTTTTTTATACAGTTTATTTAATCATATTCAGCGCAATGCTTACGTAATAAATTAATTCAATAGACAAAAACAATGAATTTTCAAAGAGGAACGAATGTGCAATTTCTAAAATGTAGACTATCAATTCTAATTTTTTTCACATAATTTTTTCACTACAACTTTTTTCGCAGATGCTTCGTTTCCTCCAAATTTCATCTCCATTTTATTGCAATTTGCAATACGGTAGTTTTTCCATTATAAATAGCAATTTGGGAAGCTTGCTTGAGGGTTGAAGGTAATTTCGCTATCATCTTAATATTGAAACTATCATTTCGTTTAACTAAAAAAACTTTACAAAAAGAAATTCCCAGGGTTGTTAAAGTAGGTGAATCTATAAATTACATTTGTCCTACAGTAGATGCAATTTATTTTGTAGGCCAACCTATTATTGTAAAACTAAGTCCACCTACAGATTAGATTGCACTTACAGTAGGTGAGATATACTTTATAGGTGGACTTACTTTTACAAAAATAGGTTGGTCTACAAAGTAGGTGCAATCTACCGGTAGAAGTAGGTAAAATCTACTAAAGTAGATTCTAATATAACAACCCTGGAAATTCCTATAGTTCGATGTTATTTTCCTACACATTCGTAATCATTTCATGTGGTTTTTGCGGTTATCATTTGAGATGCTGTAGAAACTCTAATAAAGAGAGGAAGAAACTTTGTCTTTAGTTTTTTCTTATTTAATTTACCTTCCAGAATTGTATATCGTCATGGTTATCACTTAACGTAGTGAGAGATAGAGCATTTAACATTTAGTTATGAATGACGAGGTTAAATAAGAGTATTTGATATAACTTGGTATAAGTAATTCGAAATGAAATTAAAAACATTTTGCGATGTTCTTTCTATGATCAGGAGAAGGAGCTGAAAAAAGAATCTAAAAGTCACCTAAAATCCTACATTTCTTTTTTCAAGATTAAAAAAAGCAGCAGAAGAGAAAGACAAGTTTCAGTGGATTGGTTAGATGAAGAAATTCTTTCTACTTTTCGAATTTATCAAACTTTCTTAATACATTTAATAATATGATAGATTCACAGAAAGCTCTTTTAGTTTGAACATACAGTTATTGTTGATTTTTCAATAGATGTTGTGATATAAAAGAAGAAGTTGTTTGTGGCTTGTGTGAAACTTTTGACTTTTATGTGGTTAAGGCATCTAATTAAGATGACTTTTATGATATCAATCATACTTTAATGAAAGAAATTTTAATTTGGTTTAATTAGAAAATATGATCGTCCCTGACGGTAATTTTTTTTTATCTATCCCACTTTGATTTAATGAAAATGGTATTCACTATAAAAATAGTAAATTTCACTACTCATATAGTGAAAAAATTACTATTTAAAATAGAAATTTTCTACTATTCAAAGTGAAATTGCAAAAATATTTTTTGCTAGAAGAAACTATAAAGTGATTAATAGAATTCTTTAATTTCACTATTTCAATAGTAAAATTTTTTTCTGTGAGTGTTTTTACTCAAATTATAAAATTTCTTTGAAGAGATTTTTTTTTTCAAAAATTATCATTTCATTTTTAAATTATATTGTAATATATTGAAGAAATTAAATAAAGTTCATATTTTCACACACATAACTTCGTTTTCCTTTTTTTCTGGATTCTTTAATAATTTAGTTCACATTTCAAAAATTTTAATTACTTCTATCTTCTTTTTTCTTTAATAAAGTCTTTCATAAACTTTAATATAAAAACAAACCCGAGCAGCACATGGCAAGTCGCACGACCGCCGTACTCTTGCGACTGTATGGCGACCAAAAATTTTCTTTTGCTTTTTCTGAAAATTAAAAATGCTTTTAAATATAATGAAATACAATGCTTATTATTTTATTTACTATATATTAATATTATTTATTTTTTATTAATGTTCTTCATACAATTACAATACTACAAAACGCTTTTAATAACGAATTCCGAAAACTGTCAAGACTCAAAGATATCTCTTGAAATGTTGATAGATTTTTGCTGGATTACCTGTAATTAAAAAAATTAAATGAATAAACGTTGGAGTAAATTTTTAACACTAAGTCCTACCTTTTAGATCTTATATAGATCAATATGATGATACTGAAAATAAAATATAAAAATCGAATAAAATAAATATAGGGTTCGGAAAATCAGTATGCGCAGGAATGCAGGTATGCAAATATGCGCATACTATGCGCATAGTATGCGCATACTATTCGCATACTAAATTTTAAACAATAATATTAATTTTAAAAGAGTATTTTAAAT
>JACWBX010002642.1:10723-29214 GCA_014622435.1 Polypedilum pembai | reverse complement strand
GGAGATTTGTGCGGATTTGTGGGGATTTGTGGAGATTCGTGGAGATTTGTGGAGATTTGTGGGGATTTGTGGGGATTTTTCTTCGTTGTTAACCCTGGTTAGCAACTTAATTTTATCATCATTTTCTACAAACATTTTTTACATGATCATTTAATATACTTTTCATTCTTTTATGTTGGTTCTACTATTTATCTTTATTAAGCATAGTTTGGAAATAAAAATTTTTGCAATTATTGTAGAATCAATTTATGAAAAATTTAAAATTTGTAGAATCACTTACTGTAAGTTAAATCTATTTTTAGATTAAGACAGAACCTATAAAGTAGATTCAATCTTCTTTTATAACCCTGTTGTTCACTTCTGTGAATTGTAAATGATCTCCACGAAATTTTGTATTCATAGTGAATAAAAATTGCACTTTAGACGATTAAAATTTTATAAATCACAAAAGTTTCCTCCATTTGTGTATTTGTCACATGTGCATTTATTTCCCACACAAAATATTTTCTTTCTCTCTTTTTTTGTTGTGACACTCATAGCCATAAATATCTCAAAATATAAGAAAATGGATATGAAGAAGGAAAAAAAGTTTTTCTCTCTGCAGAACACGTAACACTATATTTCCAGGACTACCTAAAAATGTATACATTTATACCGTACAGAGAAAAAAAAACTTCCTTTTTTTGCAAATAAACGATCAGCTCATGAATTCAATGCTGAAGATGTCTCATGAGACGATGCAGACGATGGCAGAGAAAGAGAGTATATGCTTATGAGGAAGTTTATTACAACATTGATTTTATTCATATTTTTCTCTCTCTCAGCTGCCTGCAATGCTTCACGACTCTATGAAAGAGATAATAAGCTAACCTAGTTACTGCCACACAATGTCACACTATTATACTTCTTCCATCATAGTATAAATAAAGATATCAAGCTCGAATTTTTTTCATCTTTTTTGAAGCTCATTTTTCTTATCAAATTGGAAAAAATGTGACTTTGACCGACACTTTGTCCATCTTAATAATTATTTTTCAAAGAAAAATTTTTTGTTCTTGAGTGATTTATTATCAAAAATCAAGTCTTTCTCAAGTTATTGAAAATATATAACTCGTTTAAAATGATTCAAAATTGTACAAAATGTTGCGGAACTGTAACTTTTACCCTCTTGTAACTTGCAAAATTTTAAATTTCTAAGAAAACATTTTCTTTTCGAACTAGAAAAACATTTTTTAATTTCGATATCGAATTTTCGAAAAATTCGTTAAAATAAAATTATGTTAAATTAAAATAAAAAATTATTCCATAATGTTTTCAAAAATCAATATGAACACATTTCACAAAGTATTGATATTAAAATTAATTTTGTAACAAAACATCTGAAAATGCGCTAATAATACGTAATTGGCTGTTAAATCTTTTAAATGCTCTCTCTCTTAAAAAAAGTTCATAAGAAAAATATTCTGTAAATGTCTATGAGAATGTATAAGTGTGTATATAAGAGCAAAGTCCTCATATTTAATCTCTCTCACTTTTTCTCGTTGATTGTGAGAAAGCTTGAAAATAAAGAGTCCACAAAAACTTTTTCTTTTCTGCCTCACACAATTTGCTAGTTTCTTTTATTTCAATCTCATTTTTAATCCTTGAAGGCTTAATAACGTAATGAAGTCTTTTCACTCAGAGATTGGCAGCAACAAAGGAAAAAGAATTCTTTTTAAAACAAAGCCACATGATTATTTTTCATTCATCCCAACAATTCCCAAACCATGAGATAAAGAAGAAAAAAAATCCAATTCCAAGTGAAAGATCCCGAGGGCAGAAAATCAAATTTAAGAGCAACTTTCAACATTGTTCACATTAAAACAACTACTAATGAGTTAGTGAATTCATATTTCAAATTAATTCCATTGATTAATCTTAATGACACATCTAAGTTGTACAAAATGGAATTAAATTATACACTACGCCTTTAAAAGTGTATAAAAAGCGTTTATGAATTTGCAGCGTTTACGATATTTTATCGCACCCGAGTGAATAATTTTAATTCGCATTTTAATTTCATGTTATTTGTTGAGCGCGCGCACACAATCGTGTCGCTACAAAAGAATGGATAAAATCATAATTTGAATAAATTTCCTTCAAGCTATTATTTTAATTGAAAAGAGATTTAAGCTATGCATTTTTGAAATTGCAAAGAAATCTTTTCGATTGATTCAAAATAAAAAACTGCCTTTTTGTTTCTAAAAATGGATTAAATATTCTACAATTTTTACAAACAATGTAAATAATTTATAAGTTCTATAGAAGTTGTAAAAATTTCTACAATTCTGAATCTTTAGGCTTAATAATGTTGCAATGCAAAATTTATAACACTGAGAAAATTTTCTATGTATTCTTGTCGAACTGATTGTATGCTAAAAGTATGAACATGAACAGAGAAAATAAGACATGAAACGAGTGAATTAATATTAAGCTATACATAGCTAGTGAAGTGAAATGCATGTTAATTTGCGAAATGCATTTTAGTACAAGCTTGAATTATAAATTCTTTCTTTATTCTCTCTGTGTTAAAATAATAAAAGCATGAATAAGAATAGGATAAAGAAAAAAAGGCATTCACACACTCAAGTTTGTTGGCATAAAAAAAGAGAAAGAAAAATTTATTTCATTGCAATGAAACATTTGACATTGACATTTTCCGTTGGCAATTTGTTAAGCTTTCATGTATGTTAGTGATTGAGAGATATTTATAGAGAGATATGCAAGAATTTTTTTCTCTCACATACAACTCTTGTCGTTTTATGACTCGCAAAAATGAAAAAGTTTTTTCCACAACGATTAAATCATAAAAAAGGAAAAAAAAGCATAATCACGGGAAGTTTTTTTATCAGTCTTTATGAAAAAGTTTGAGAGAAAATTTTTTAACGTTCTTTGATGACAGCAATGAAGAGATTACGATCATTTGAGTAAAATTTTACAGTCAAAGTTGGCATCAAACGAATACTGATGCAGTTTTTTTTTTGATGAGACTTGACCTAAAAAAGTCAAAATGAAAATCCATTGACGAAATCCATTTGAGCATAAAATCGAGAAAGAAGAAAATTTCAATTGCTTACTCTGAGCTTTTGTAGGATTACCATTATGCATTTGAGAAATATCTTCACAAAAAAGAAGGAAGATTCAAAAGCACTTGAAATTTCTCTCCTGAAAATTGAAGCTAATGCAAAGTTCTAGTCAAAATCTCAAAATCTTCTCATTGTCTTCTTCATCACTCTCTAATGTAACATAACAAATGAATTCAGTTCAGTGTAAAGATAAAATCATGACAATCATCTGCTTCTTCATATACATTCGCAATTAAATGAGCGAGAGAAAGAAAAAGAGAAAAGTGTTCAGAAATGAAAGCTGTAATAAAAAATACCTCACACTTTTTTTTCTGCAAAAGTAACAGAATAAGAGCAAATGACTCGTCAAACTGTGCCGAAGTCATTTATTCAAGGCAAAAAATACCCTGCAGCTCTTTACTGTACTTAACTACAACATGAAATGAGAGATAAATGCCACATAAATTCACGATTTTACAGATATCTCTTCTCTATATTTGACTTTTACTTTTACTAATATTAGCTTTTAATCCATCCCTACACTCATACACATATATTTGCACAAAAAATGTGAATTGTCTCGGGGATAAAAATTACAGTTATTTTTTTTTGAGAGTGAATGGTTTAATTGAAAAGATCTTCGAGGGAGCATGCAATCAAGCGTTTCGTGTGATTATGTAAAAACGAGCGACTGTAGTCTATATGATGAGCAAATGGCACTTCTTTCTATGGAATGGGAAGTGAAATTGAAATATAAAAAAAATTGAAAATAAAAAGATGGAAGTTGGGAGACACACAGTGGTATCAACATAAGGAAACGAAATACGTATTTGAAATAGAAATGAAATGTCAAAAGTATTTTTCTTTAAAATACATAGAGAACGAAGGTAAGAAGCTTTTTACAAGGGTAGGATTATAAAATAAAATTGAATTTTTCAAAAATCTAAAAATAACTGACAATAAAAATTTTCAACATTTTTAAATTATTTGAATCCGTTAAAAATTAATTAAAATAAACAAATAAATAAAAAAACCTTAATCTCTAAGCTTTTCACCCAATAAACATCCACAGCTTAGTGCCAAGCCATCTATTTGCTCAGCTTTAAGAAACATTCATACCTTGACTTCTTTTTGTCTGTATCTTGTACATTTTCTTTTCTCATTTCAGTTTCATTCTAAAAGTAGAGATTCAAGAGATTATATTCATGTATGTTGTGTGTGTATGTGTTGTAAAATGAAAAGAGAAAAATTCTTTTTCTTTTATTTGTGAGGATGTGTATTATTATCATCAGGAGGTGCTACTATGTAATTATGAAAATTAATGTTACCAAAAATCCTTCAACACCGCGAATAAAAGTCAAAGTCTCGTGTTGAATTGAAAATTTTCACATAATAAATTACTTTGAAGCAAATGAAATAAATAATGACGAAGCTCGAGCCCCGCTTGTTTTCACTTCAACTAAATTTACAATACAACAACAAAACATTTTCCTACTGCCGCTGTTCGTATACATTCAGCTTTCGGGAAAAATAATGAGCGATGTTTTGAAAGGGAATGGGGGCAGCAGCAGCAGCAGCAGAAAAAAATTTACTACACGAGAAATTGCGTGGAAGGATAAGGATTCTGCGCTGTTTACCAAAAGAAAGCGAGATGAAAATGATTTTTGTGTACAAATAAATGTTGTGCTGCTGCCGTTATGTCTTTCATGTCTCCTTTTTTTGGACTCGAGAAAAGAAAACTTTTTTTTCTTCATCTCATGTCGAAGCATAATATAATATTCCTCTCGTCGTCAACTTCTCTACTACACACTACGTCAGAGAGCAAGAAAAGTTTTTTCTTCCTCTGCTCTTATGAATAAACTGAAACTTATGATAAAAGTCAAATAACAACAAAAGGATGTTACATCTTTTGTCATATTTTTTTCTTTTTTGCCTTTACATGATAAAGTGCCTCAATTTTCATCATCCACTCACTATGACTCTCTTTTTTCGAATACAAATTTTTCTGTTGATTTGGTTCTAATGTTTACATTTTGTCCTTTAAGTGTTTTCGTTAAAGTTTTAAAAAAATTTTGATTTTAACGATAAATTAGTCAAGATCAAAATCAAGTTCTTTATTTAAATTTCAAAAGTTCGTTAAAAAATTAATTTTCTAACATAAATAATAAGAAAATGCGCTGTCAATCCGATACTGACAATTGATATTTTTAAATTTTGCCTTTCTCACAACATTAGCAGCAGCATAGAAATATTTTCTTTCTTTCTCAGTTCATATTTAATTTAATTAAGTTATCATATTGAGCGAAGAGTTTAATTAATCAAAACACTTAATTTTTCGTAATTGAATAGTAAAATATAGAAAGAATGGGATGATGATGAACGGTAGAATCATCATCAACATCATCAGATAATAGAGCAAAGGAGTTCATTGAAAGCGATGCTATGCTGCTGGCTCATTGCTTTATTTCAAACATTACACAAATGCCACCTCAATCACTCTTTCTACTACAGCTACTTCTCCTCCTATCATATTCTATCATTTGACAAAGCACTATTTTTCTGCTTTTGCCTCTCTCGTACAACTAAATTCAATTCAATATATATCGCATGATAGAAAACAAAAAAAAAGCATCCGAAGAAGAGAGAGAAATGAACTGCGCTGAATTGTGTTATACATGAGATAGAATGAGACTTTATCGATGATATTATATAGAGTGAGTCACATAGAAATATTCTGCTAAAGTATATCTACTAGGGGATGAGAAAACGTGGCGGCATGAGCAGTCTGAACACAAAAATGTATATCGTATTATCATCGTCATCATCATAGAATTCGATAGAGTGAAAGAAAAGAGATGAGAATGTTAAAGAGCAGATAGAGGAAGGAAGAAATGAAGGAGAAATGAAGAGAGTGAACTCAGATTTGTAATGGAATTCTTTTCTTTGTCTAACTGAATTCCAACATTTTTCTTTGATAAAATCTTTTTTAATTTTCTTATAAAAATTTTTGTTTCTCATTTCATGCTTCTGCACTTGATATTTTCAATATTTCTTTTGACTAGTTTGCATTTTTAAATCTAAAGGAAAAAAATTATTGAAAAAGCTTAACAATAGTTCTTGAACTATAATAATATTACTTTTAGATAAAATAAATTATATCAGCATTTTCTTTATAAAAAATGATTTAATGGAGCGATGAGTTTGATTAAACAACTGTCTATCTTTAAGCAATCTTTAGTTTGAAATGCAGCTTTTAAGAGGATTATTTTGAAATTGAAATTTAAAGCCAATTTTCAATAATGTACATTTGTATGTGAGTTGTATTGATGCAAAATTTTAAGCGGTTTAAGTTTCATCAATGTGTGATCAACTTTGAAATTATTCAAGAAAACTTTTATAAATGATTGATGTTAAATCACTTTCTAAAAAAAGAAAAATGAATCAAAAAATATATTCACCATAATGTGTTATTGGTCACGCACAATTAGTTCCTCGACTCACTGATTCAAATTGATTTTCTCCTCTCTCTTTTTTGTCATTCCAAAAAAGTTCGTTATTATTACAAAATTCACGTATTAGTCTCATAATTTACTTAAATGTGCAACGATACAGAGAGAGAGAAATACACAGATGAGCATTTTTATCATCAACAACAAAATTGAACTGAGATTTATTTATTTTTCATTGGTTGACATTGTAGCAATTTTCATTGTTGAAAAAAGCATGAGTGGCAGTGGCAAATGAATTGAACATACCATACATAATCAGTACATATTTCATACTTGCTCTTCGTATATATAAGTGTATATATGCATGCAGCAATCATTTCACTATAAACATAAAATTTATATTCTCCCCTCGGATGTTTTGCTTTTGATAAAGGAAGAAAAGCACAAGAGCAGGAGGAAAAAGATTGAAATTTTATTAGAAAACGTTGACAAAATTGAATATTGTGAGTGAAATGGATGAATGTATTGCTGTTAGGGTTGAATGAAGAGAGAAAATCCTCATTCTTGCAGAAAATGCAAATTTTTTACGCACTACCGAATGAAATATAAATAGGCATATGAAAGGAAAGCTGAGACTTAAACCTCTCCTTCCCAATTCTTATTTATCTACAAATCTTTCGTTCTCTTTTTTCTATAAATGATACCTCCTTTGGCATGCGACTAACAAGAAACTTGAAACCTATTTCGCATTAGCATCCGAAAGCCTCCTTTCCATGCCTATATCAATATATTTAATAATAAAATGAAAAATCTTTTCGCACTGCTCGAAAAGCTTACATGGAATTTCGGCTTCTCCTTCTCTTTTTCCATCATCACATCACGTCGCTTAGGAGCAGCAACATAGAGAAAAGGAAAAGTTTTTAGCAAGAAAGAGGCGAAATTTATAGCAATTCCATTCAGCTGTCAATTTTCTTCTAAGAGATGAGATGAAGCTTAAATAAAATACAAGAAAATCTAGAATATTTAAATATTAACCTAATTTTAATCCTTTTTGAAAGTTCGAGCACTTTCGATTAGAATTTATTAAATAAATTTCAAAAAAATAAATTTTTCTAAACGCATTCCTAAATTTCATAGAAATTACTTTCAGTTATTTTCCTTAAAAGAAATAAAACGGAATTTTTGAACACAAAATAGCAAGTATGAATTAGATAGTTGATTGACCATCGAAGCATTTTATTGCTGCTTCATAGAGAAAGTTTAAAAGGGCTTTACATAAATCTTTTATGGAAGAAAGTTTATGAATGGAAAATATTTTCGTCTCACAAAATGATGTATTACAAATAGTAGTGTAAGAAGGCAGCAGCAGCAGCAGCAAAAAATTATTCTGGAATGTCATGTCAGATTTATGTTTGTATAAAAATACTTTCATAGGGTTTATTTTCATAACTCACTTATAGGTCGTATAGCTTTTTTTAGCCCTCCATGACATAATTTTTATTTTTTTAAGAGCATGCAAAAAAATAACATTTCCTCTTCCTTTCTTTCAGCATTCTTTCAAATATATTTATCGAGTCATGAGAAATTCAAGTTTTTTTTCGGAAATTGATTTTTTGTTGATTTTCAGTTAAAGTCAAGTTGTAGTTTTCTGTAAAAAAAAGTTTCTGAAACACGTTTGAGCTTTTTGATGTGCCACAATTGAACAGTTGAACAATTTTTCAATTCAGTTTTGTGAGAAATTGAAGGAAATTTTTCAGTTCCATCTCATTGAACATGTTTAATTGATTCAAGAATTTTTACTGCTATAGTTGAAAAGCATTTGGCAATGAGAACTATAAATTATGTTAAATGACAAAGAATTCAAAGTAATTTCAAAACTACTGCACTTTATGGTCTGTAAATTTAACAAATGACATTAATTTATGGTCAATAATTAAATAGAATTTTGCTGCATGCAATTTGAGCTTCAATCAATAGAAATTTAAATAAAATATGATCAAATCCCAACTGGAAAAGATCCTTTGAGAATTTAAATTTTTCCATTTCCTTACATCTCTTTAATCCCAAAGCTTCTAAAAAATGTATTCGACTTCCGATTACTAACAATATCAGTATGCAAATATCATCTAAAAAGAATAAAACGGAGAAACAAGAAGAAGCGAAATCATAATGTATTCAAAAAAGACTAATTTACGATATTTATTCACAGAGAATGGAGAAGAAAAAGTCACTCAATTTCATAGAAAAGCCACAACATTTTTTTTTAATTTCCTCGACTTGTAAATTACAAATTCTTCTTTCTCGCTTCAACCAACCAACCGTCATTAGAATTAATAACAATAGATCAAGAGCAAGAGAGAAAAAATTATTTTCCATCTTCTTATTTTCTCTTCACTCATTATACATAACAACAATGGAGACAATGGGTGAGTAAGTAAATGATAAAAGCACACAAACAATCGCAACAACAAAAATTGGGGAAGAAAATGTAGCCAAGAGATAAATAGCAATGTATTTATTCTATATCAACCACAGACCAACAAACATCTGACATTGACTTTTCAGATAGCGCATGAAATTTAGGCTATCTGTCAATATTCTAAAACTAACATTCACGTGCTAAAAATGAGCTCAAGATTTCAATAATGATGAAATAAAAATTGAGTACTGAGTCTGCGTAAGAAAAAATGCAAATTTTTTTTCACTTAAATCAAAGTCATGAAAGAATTCACGAAATACGTTTTCGTTTTTTAAAAGCCTTTCAAGAGCGAAACAAAAAGAATTTAAAATTTCCATATAAGAGACATACTTCATTGTGGGTATTTTATATTTTCCTCTAGAAAAGTGTGAGAAAATAGTGAAATAAAGAAAATAAAAGAAGAGAAATTGTCACAGAAGAAAATGTTTGTTCGGCATATAATATTTATTTTTGTGGACGGCAAAAATGTGTAGAAAATTTTTTTCTTTTCTTTTTCTTATTTACAATTCCTTGCACATACATACACAAACAAATAGGCAAAGAACACATAATATTATTGCGAAATTTCTATACATAAAATGTACACATATGAGAGAGAACTAAAAAGCTTGGATGTTTTCCAAAAAAAATTTTTGTTGTCACACGAGTCCCAAATAGAATAGACACCAAGAGAAAACTGAAATATCTATTGACATAATTCATGTGAGTGTGTGAAAGATATTCATTAAAAGACACAAAAT
This sequence comes from Polypedilum pembai, assembly GCA_014622435.1. Classification (NCBI taxonomy): domain Eukaryota; kingdom Metazoa; phylum Arthropoda; class Insecta; order Diptera; family Chironomidae; genus Polypedilum; species Polypedilum pembai. The sequence continues at coordinate 19,442 of JACWBX010002642.1, read as the reverse complement.
TCTTTGCAGAATTAATGCCAGAATAGCTTTATGGAGAAAAATTGAATAAATATGCATACAAAGTAATGAAATGGTGAGTTTTAGGTGTGAAATTACTACACATAATTGTTTTAGGTTTTCCTGTACTCAAACAGAATTAAAAATCTTGACATATTTCTCTTTATATTCAATGCAAGGTTAGGTCAATGAGATAAATTTAATTTTGAAGTGAATTACAATTTTTGCTATGAAAATCAATTTTATATATCTATACGAAAAATTGATTGATTGATATTTTCTTAGTATTAGAATAATTTAACAAAAACATTGCTTTATTTGATTACCAAAGAATAAAGAAATTTGATTTGGAATTCTTAAAAAATAATAGAGAAAATCTACAAAAGAAAATAAAAATTTGTAAATAAGATCAAAAATTAAAGTAATTTAATTAAAATTTTAACAAAAGTCTTTAAGAAAAATATATTCAGTAAAATTTTTTGTCTTACAATTTTAAATAACAAAAGAAGAAATTTTATTAAATTAATTAAGTAAAAAGAATAAAAAAAATTCTTCATAAGTGTCCTAACTTTGATATAAATTCCAGATTCATCCATCATCACGCATAGTAAAAAAGAAAAAACTCAGATTCATCAAAATTTGTCATCCAGCTCAATTCAGTCTGTTTCTCTTTCTTAAATAAACAATAACAACAAAAATGTTCTTTTCCTATCTCTCTCTTGCTTTGTACACTCCATTAAGCTATATATGCGAGTGTATGAATGTTTGAATTTCTTAACAAAAGAGCGAGAGAGGAAAATATATTTAATTAATCCCTTAGGGTAAATTAACGGCATTTAAAGTAGTCACTTCACTTATGCTTAAATCGTATCTCCAAATATTTATACTGCAATTATTTTGAAGAATGACGAGAGAGCACTCGTTGGCAGACTTACCAGTAATCACTTCATGATGAACTTTCTTTGAAAATAATCCATATATCGCCTCAATTTGCTTCATTTCTTATTATTCATAAATACATAAATTTCATTTACAATTGAGTTGAGAAACTTTTTTATTATTTTTTCTTTTTCTCGCACTTTATTATTTTATCGATATAATTATTTTAATCACAATTTACACATTTTACTTTAATTCTCATTCGAAACTTTTTCTCTTGTTTTGAGTTCTTCACTCACTTTTTTTTTATCTTATTTGTAAAACACAAAACGCTGCTCTTTTTAATAATAATTTCTTTTCACCTTATATTTTTTTCGCAACGACAAACTCGTTTCTTTTTCTTTTTTCTCCTCTCACTCTCTCAATTTTTCTATTTTTATAAATTTTATAATAAATAAAAAGACGGATTTAGCTTGAAGATTTGACCTGTTTCCAATATCAACATGCGAGCAACATTCAAACTCACTGCATGCCACTCGCTTCACTGCGATTTAATAATTTTATGAAGCAATTAAAGAATTTTTTTTATAGTTTTTGCTTTCTTTTCTTGTTCAACTCTGCCGGAACAAACTTTTCATCACATTCTCCTCCTCTTCTTACCTCCTACAACGTCAACGATGTCGAGAAAGAGGAAAAAAGTATGAGAAACTTATGTTTATTATTATTTTCATAAGAAAAAAAATTGAACAAGGTTGCGGTATTTTCTTTGGGATTTCTCTCTTGATGTAAATTTGAATAAAGCAAAAAATTCAATTTCATTCATTTGAAAAAGCAGATAAGTAGCGTAGAAGATGGGAAAAGTGGCTATTATAGTTTACTCGAGTGCACTGCTTGATATTTGAGTGTGCTTAGTGCAAAATTGTGCAATGAGTCAAGAGAAATATGACAAGTTTTACTAATATTAATTTCATTTCATATTTCATTATAATTAAAGAAATTATAGAATTTTTTAGCATGTAACTGAAGTATTGGGAATTATTTTTTCTGAATTCAAATTTAAATTAGCACATTTAACCGTTTTAATAATTTTTGGAAATAACAAGTAAAAAATTTAAGTTTCATAATTTCTGAAAAAAATTTTCAAGAATTTTGTAATATTGCACCTATCTGAATGTTTTTCAATTGTTGTTTCAATTTTTTTAGAAATTTGTAATTTATCAGTTTTAAAAATTTTTTGTTTTCATTCTGATTTAAAGATTTTTTATAAACAATATTATGAAGTTGTCTTCAAATGAAATTTTAAAAATTCAAAAATTTAACAGTTAAGAGCAATTTTTCTTGCCAAAATATTTTCAAATGAAAGACACATTAAGTGATTTTTGATATTTTCTCCAATTAAATTCTCTTCCAATTAAAACAGAAAATTAATAATTATGTAAAAATAATTACATAATAACAGTTAACATTGTTTGATATTGCTCATAAAAATACACAATTATGTGCTTGAATGCATAAGAGGAAAACAGTAATTGGAATTTCATTTGTAAATAATTCCAATCATTGATTTTTACAGATTTCACTTTAATCAAAAATTTTCATTCCGAAAGAAATGTTAATTAATGAGATTTTTCACTTAATTTTTGATGAATCAATTAAATTTTAATCACAGCAAAGTCACTTATTCCCATTACACACATAATGTTGTAAAATAAACTACAAAACGTGACTCGTAAACAAAAACGTTCCCACAGGCACATAAATAATCCTCTGCAATTACTTATGTATAATCGATGACAATTTTAACTCAAACGTGCTAATTAAATTAAATTCCTTGCAAAAGAGGTTGCTCACTCTTTAACTCTCTCATAGCGACCATTATGCAATACACATCCACACACACACATTCACGTTCAATGTAATTTAATAGGATAATAACAATTATTGTATGGCTTTGTATGTGCAGAGATCTTATCAATGTTATAAATCAATGGCTTATTGCATTGACCAATTTTCACGCACAGCTGCCATCAACAACAAATAATCATTAAGAATTTAGCTAAATTCATTGGGTATTGCAGACGTCACGCACGCGGTTCATATATATACGCACAAAGAAAACAAATGTGACGCAATGAATGATGAAATAAAAGGAAATAGAGTAAAGAAGAAATCATGGTCATTTAATTCTAGAGCAAATTTTTTTCACTTTTTCACCTCCACCTGCCAATCTTTTTCGCATGCACCCTAGAACGTAAAACAAAGAAACGCGAGTTAGCAACAACAGTGAAAGAGTTTCTTCCTCATTTAAAATATTTGTGTGTTAAATTGCCATTCACGCAATGTGATATGTTGACTCTTTTTCAAACGATGACCGTGTGGTGAGAAGAAAAAATTAAGTAATCACAATCACGGTCATAAAAAAAGCTCACTTTCTCACTCTACGCATTACATTTGTAAAAATGCGTGCTAAAGTCAAGCACACACACACACGAGCGAGAAAATCGATTAAAACTTACAAATTTTATTTTTAAAAGCACATAAAGAACATTTGTTTTTGCAAAGCAATAATAGAGAAAGCAACTGATATTTCTCGTTGTCACTTTCATCGAAAAGGCGAATAATGAATGGAAATGTAGCTAATAAAATCTAGTTGAAATGGCAATAAAGTGAAAGCTTTTTTTGGTTGCGTTTTGCTTCTTTCTTTGCTTGCTTGTGAGCAAGGTAAAAGTGAGATAATGGGATGGATGGTTGGTTGGGGTGAAAAAGAGAAAGAGAGAGCAAAAGATAATAAAAGGTAAGGTAGCTCACACACACAACATTTTTTTTTACTTTCGCGAGATAGATTGAAGCTTTTTCACTTTCAGAAAACTTCTTTTTTTCACTTTTTTTTTCAATTTTTCCTTTCAACACCCAGCTAGAATCTTTTTTGGTTTTATTAAAAGATTTTTCTTGAATAAGCGAGCAGCAGCAGCTTTCCCTTTTTTTCAAAACACACTTTTTTTTCATCACTATCACACACCTTTCAGTAGAGGATGCTGAAGAAAAAAAATAATTGTTGATTCACGAACAGGAAAGAGAAGAAACTTTTGATAAATAAAAAAATTAAGAGCACACGGGGAGAAAATTTAAATTTTAAAAAAATCCTTCTTTTTATATATATGTGTGAATTACATATAAAAATTTCTTATTTCTGCACAAATTCACAACCGTAACGATTCAAAGCGACCACTTTGAGCGAAGAACGATTCCCAACTGTTCCGTTTTTTTTAGCATTCTGTGAAGTGTCTTTAATAAGCATAGCAGAAAGGAAAACAGTTTTTTTAGGGAAACATTTTCTTCTCAACGGCGCACAGACTGTGAGAAGGAGAGCAAAAATTATGAGAGAAAGAGAAAAATTTGCGAATGGAAAGCGTCAATGGAGCTGCGCTGGAAAGAAAATTTGTTGCTTCTTATCACCACCACATGATAGCTGATGCTTATCAACATAGAAAAATATAAATAATCGTTTTCAATGTGAATTTTAATTTTATGTCTCATGAATAAATTTTTCATACTCTGCAGTCTTTCTTGTTTTAAATTATCAAAGAAATGCGCCATGAAAATGTAAATTAGTACTTAATAACGCATCAAATTAAATTTCATGAAAAAAATATACTAAGAATTTTTTACTAAAATTTGTGAGCAACAGTTGTGGAAATCTTCTATTTGGAAATGATGGAAGAGGTGACAAAAACTGTTTGATATGAGCAGGTGATGCTGCGCATTATTCTCTTTAGCACAAAATCTTTAGCTCTCTGTCTCTCTCTCTTTCAATTTTTTTTTCTCATCGCTCACAAAGTTTTTTTTGCCACTCAAGTTGCTTTTCATATTTTTTTATTCTACATTTCATCGCTCTGATACAAAAAACGTGGTTTGCATTCATGTAAAACGGTTGTGAACAAGTAAAGAAAGAAAATAGAGAATTTTAAAATGCAATTATATAAAAGAGTTTAATATAGTGTAATGATGAAGAGTTAATATTGACAAAAGTTCTTTGTTTTCGTTTTAAATAAATTACATTGCATCATTTTTAGTTGTAAATTAAAAAAAGTTTTTAAAAACTCAGTTTTTCTAATTATGTAATTGTGATAGTTAATTTAAAAGGGAAAAGAGATTTATTTTTTTGAACATGCATGATATGTTCGTTATTTATGCTTTTGAGGCAAATTCTTGTACGATTTTCTTGTTCAGTTTTTCTTGATTTGAATTTTTCGAATACGTTAAAGTTCATTTTAGCATTTTTAAAGTTGTCTTCTATTAAAATGTTTAGAGTTTTATTATTTTTTAGAAAAAAAAAACCTCAAGTGTTACTTGTATAAAAATTTCATTTAAATGCTTCTGTTTATGAAACGTTTATACAAATTTCTCTTCACTTGCAAAAAATTTTCTTGCATTTCCCATTATTTATAAACTTTGTGTAACTGTTTGTGTTTAACTAGACATGTATGAGATGAATGTGAATTTATGCAAATAAGGAAACTTTCAAAATATGAAGAAAAAGTTTAAAATGTTCTTTTAAATAGTTCCTGAGGTTGATAAATAATCAACAGGTGAGAACTGAAAATAACTTAATTCCAAAAATCAATAAAAAATTAATAATTTATAATCATTCAATTATAATGTCAATCCTCTCAATCCATTTCACTTGAAAAGTTTTCCAATTATTTCAAAATGTCAACATTTTCATCATTTCAATTAATTTCACAATGTCATTCATTTTATAGATGAAATCATCAATGGTTAAGTCCTAAATAAGTAAATTGTAATGAAAATTATTCAACGGTCAACAATTTTTAACGCGAACTTTTTTGTAAGCTTTAAAAAAATATAAATAAATCATAAGGGACTCAAAATCGAGACAAGAAGCCAATGAGGCAAAATTTTTATTGTATGAGAATATTTAAACAAAGAAATAATAAATCTTTTAGCATTAAAAAATTCATGGGAAATTTTGTTTTAAAATTTTTCTCTTAAAATGTTGCAAAACAAATGGACGAGAAAAGTTTTCAATTCCTTATTTTGAACATTTATTTTTCAATAGAGAATTTAAGAACCTTTGAAAAGAAAATTATCTTTTGTCCATGCTTTAAAGCAGTTTCTAAATTTAATATTAGAATCAATACTTACGTTTTCTATTGTAGTATTAATGAAGTTAAAAAATTTCATTTAAAATGCAAAAGATAAAAAGAAAACTGTTTCAAGTGAATTTCAATGAAAATTAATAGTAAGATTATCTATTCGATATGCACTGGTGAATATCGCTTCTTTTGAAAAAAGTCCATCTTATATCAATGTGATATTTTCTTAAGGAAGATTATGGAAATAAAAGAGAAGATTACATCAGAGAATAAGATAAGTAAACATGCTTAATGGCTTTTAGAATAATGTCAATAGTGATGAGTGATGAATGAAAGCATCAAAGGTCATCTGAAATAACTACAAACGAGGAATTCACAAAATTCAGTTTTCCAGAAACTTTAAATCTTTATTTTGGAATCGAAAGAGCATAGTTTTACATTTTTATGTTATTTTGTTTCAATAATTGCTGATTTATACAGATAATTTAATGATTTTAAATCTCACATTCATTTTTTTTTAAAGATTCATTATGCAGTGCGCTTAATATGAGAGAAGGTAGCTTAGAAAGGAGCTATAATATGATGTAAGTGCTCTCTTTTTATGTATCTGTCGAGTGTTTTGTATCAATTTAAATTTGTGCGGCAAATTTGCCGGGCGAAAGCCGCTTGCGTCGTCCAGGACCACCTGCAAAGTTAGCAATTTGCATAGCCATGCGATGCTTTGCTTCCTGTGCACCCGAATATCCACGTGATAATCCAAAGTCAACTGTACGCTTTGAACTGAAAATAAAAATTACATTGAAAGATTATTAGAAAAACCTTTTTTACCCATAAAAACTTCTAATAGAAGATCAAGCATTTTATTGGTTTCAACCCTTATTTGACATGACCATTAGATGATAAAAATGTTTTCTTGATCTCTCGTAAAATTTAATTGAATTTTACAAGAGGTAAATGTTTTGTGGCTCATTTTAGGAGTTGTAAAATTTCAATATAAAATCTATTTGTAAATCGGTTAAAAAAGGTCAAGATTCGCTTTCTCTTTTAAGTTTATACATCTGCCACTTGTTTCTATTCTCATACCATTTGTAAGTTATGAATAGAAAAATATTGAAATATGAGAGCAGCAATAATGTAATTTCATTGTTATTTTTTCTTCACTTCAGTTCAGATGCCAAGTGGCGATAAAAAGAAGAAATGTGAAAAATAGGAAAAGAGGGAATAAGTTATTTCTCTTGTAAAATGTAATGTTTAAAAAAATATTTTAAAATACTGGAAAAATCAGCACGAAATTAGAACAACATAGAAGAAAAATTACAGTAGTTTTTATTATGAATGAGGTTAGTTACTGATGTCTATTGATTTATGACAAAGTTTGAAATTGAAAGAGAAAGTTTTGCAATTAGTTTTGTGTGCTCTTTTATTCTTATTATTTTGAAGGAAAGAGAAAGTTTTATGCTGCAAAAATAAGGATCACGATAAAAATTGCTTTTATGGTTCCTAAAATGTTGCGTAGTTTTTGATGTTTGTTTTTTATTGAATAAATAAATGAGATTTCATTCAAACGCAAGCTTTTTTGTGGTTTGACATCTTAATTTTGAAATGAACTTTTTGAATTTCGACTAAGGCCAATTGGAATCCAGTCAACCTTTGTCAAACGTTCCTGTCTTTTAATGTCCATAAATTAAGCATCGATTGCTATGAGGAGTAAGAAACATTAAAATTTTACGACCGTTCGTTTTTATTGAAAAGTCTTGTTTTAACTAAACTTCAACTTTCTTGCTCTATATAAAACTTTCAAACCCAATTTCATGAAACAATGCAGTCTATTATCTTTTATTTCTCCTCATCTTCATATTCACATTTAAATATTTATTCGACTTTCAATATTCTTAATAAAATTTATTCAACGATTTTCTTTATTATTTTGTCGAATAAAATACCAAAAAGGTTTTTCTTTTATTCTCCTTGCATTATCCTCGAGGTAAAGAGTGTATAATGTATTGTTTTCTTTTTCACAATTTCATATGTGTGTGTACTTGTATATAATATTTTTGATATCTTTCTCTAGGCAATACATACAAAAGTTAACTGTAGAATTTTTCTATAGAAAATGTTCCAAATGAAAATTCATAAATTAACTATACAAATTATTCTAAAAACACGTTTTATTTTGAAACAATAGAAAATTTTTTGAACATTTCTGTTTGAAATGTAATTAAAGTTTCTAACAATTTTGACTCTATAAAATGAGAATTTCTAAAAATCAATTTTCAACTGTCACAAAAAAATTAAATATGAATTGAAGTAACTATCCACTTACAGGAACTAAATTGCATTTCCATAGAAAACAAATTTATTGAAAGCTCTCACTATTGTCTCAATGTTGATATGTTTACCTTTTTCAATGCATAAAATTTAAGTGTACACAAACACACAAGATTCTAAGAGGATGCATATTATTGATTCTGTCATGTGAACTTTTTTCTTTCTTCATCAGAATTGATAATCTTCTTTTCGCATTACAATTGAGTCACGAGAAATAAAACTTTTTTTCAGACTTGAAAAAAGAGAGGTTAAGTAATGAATTATTAATTTAACTCCGGTAGAGCTTTTTTACTTTGTATTTTTTTTATCGAACTCAATGAGAATTTTTAATGAAAATGACGTGAATGTGAGTTCATATGATAAAAGTGCGTCAAATGTTGTTAGAAATAAAATCCAAT
>JACWBX010002641.1:3550-21804 GCA_014622435.1 Polypedilum pembai | reverse complement strand
GAGATTTATTATTAAAAGTTTATGTTGAAATCATTTCGTACTCACGCAAGTGATATTAACAATTCTTCTCCTGCTTTAATTGGCTTCTCAACATAAAAGATGCATTTGTTGTCAATGCAAACGTAGTGCACATTACGAGTGCATGAAGATTTCATTGCAAAAGCAAAGTAACTGAAGAACGTACCATCATCTGCCCATCCACAAGAAGATGATGATGGTAAAGTATGAATATAAGACAATGAATTATTGGATAACAAATTCTCAAAAGCTATTAGAGGTATGGTGAAACTATATGATGTGATCAAACATTTGTACTTGTTATATTGAGATGTTTCTGGATCGCTAAAGTCAAAATCGAATAAATTTTTACTCATTGGTTTCACCTTTACAAATAGTTTTTCGAATCCACCGAGTGTTTCACACATTTTGTTGATGTAGACAGTATAATGATTATAAATCGGCTGCTGCAAAACAACATCAGAATGCATATAATATTCATTGCGGCATTCTGTAGAGCAGTACATATAATTGACTGTGAATAAATTTTATTTAATTAGTTACATTAATTAAAACCTTGATTAAGCTTGAGTTCAATATCAAAATATTTTTTGACTTACCAGTTTTTAGGCAGGGTATCAAGTTTAGCATATTAGTTTTAAAGCAATATGAACAATGCTTGAAGCTTCCATCGTTTTTAATTTGGAACAAATCGATGTCTTCGATTGCGATAATATCACCAGCTCTTAAATCTCGCGTTGCATAAACTCCCTTACTATATTCTCCTTTTTTCTCTGCCTCCAAACCTTCAATTATCCACGGGATCTTCTTGTTTGCAGGATATGATAGTTTAAAGAAATTCCAAACGTAATTTGCTTGATATTTTTCTTTCAAGTCATTTTCGATAAACTTCAAACATTTTTCTTCTCGTTCATTCAAATTTCGCAATTTTTCAGTAGGATAGCCACACTCACGAGCAAGTTTTATGTTCTCAATGCATTCTCGATACTTTTTCACTTGAAAATATACAGCACTTCGATTTCCATAAGCGAGTGATAGAACTTTATTTGTTTTGGCAAATGCAATAGCTATATTGTAACAAATAATTGCATTGTAAAAATCAGAGTTTACGTAAAATTCATTTCCTTCTACACGAAATTTATCAGATGTTGAATTATTTTTATGTTTTAGTTTAGTTAAAATACTTTTATATTGTTCTTCTTGATCCATTTTAAATCAATAATTTGGTACAGAAATGAAACACGCGAAAATAAAAATTAAAACTGTGCGCTGGTTAGAAAATCTGAAGCGACGTTCTTTAATTTGAAAAAAGTTCGTTAAAATTTTGTAATGCTAGAAATGCATTCAAAATTGAAATAACTCAAAATAAAAGAATTAAAAGACCAAATAACTATCAAATAATGATAGAAAAGTTGATTCTTTATCTTTTCATGCGCTAAAAATTAATAGCCAATTCCAAGGGGAAAATAACTCTGACAAAAGATTTTCATAACATCAAAAGAGTGGAAAAAATACGTTTGAAATTATTTTTTCAACGGATAAAATATCGCGTGAAACTACTAAGATTTATGAGATATTTCGAAAGATTACAGAAGCTACGAAGGATTAGGAAAAATAAAAATTCTTTCATATAAACTGTCACTCTCTCGGAGATATCATAATTTTTTTCCAGAAAGCGATCTCTAACGGTCGTATGTCACTTCCAAGGATGAAATAGTTATTCTCAAGAATTTTCTGTGTTTACAATCGGTAATGCATGTCATGTTATGGATACAGTGATAAATTAAATGATTTAGAGAGATTTGTTTGCAATGAGTACAAGATTATCCCGACTAATTAAAAATATGTTACGACTTTTTCGTTAGTTTGTTGTAGCATGCCAAAAGCATATAATCGAAAAATGAAACGTGAATTTGTTTACTTGAGAATAATAGACAAATCAAGAATTTGAAAAATAATAAAGAAAGTGTTGTGCTAAAATTTAAAAATTTAGTTCTTGTTTTAGACAAAAAAAGTTTAGTACAAGAAAAGTTCAAAATAATTGAAAACTTTGCTGAAAAATCATAAAAATTATCATTACGAAAAGAACGAAATTATTTCATAAAATATCTTTTATTGTGTTATCCAAAGTAGAGTAGGCTTTTTCCTATTCTCGAGAATCGAGAAAATTGAGAATGAGAATTCTCGAGAATTCTCATTCTCATTCTCAATAATTTTTACAAAATTTTTGTATGAAAAAAAAATTTTTTCTTAAATATTCTTGTAAGAGAGCGTTTCTTTAACAATGTTTCATTATTAGAACTAATGAATTTTTTAAATTAACCAAAAATTTACAAGATAAATGAATCTAAATGTAATTTTCGTTAAATTTACGTCATTTAAGTTAGAGAATCGCTCATGATCTAGGCAATCAATCAATTTCTTTTGACAATTCTCACTTTTTATTCTTTTTGAGAATAACATAAATTAAAAAAAGAATATTCGATAAATCTTTGATAAAAATGGAATGAATTTTCTTTTGAAAAAAGGCTCCAGAATTCAAATTTAGATTTTTCTTGCTTTCTTGAATATTTTAAAAATAGAAAAATTTAATCAAATAAACTAAAAATTTGTGTTGAAAAACAAATTAGAAGTTTTGAAAATATTTTCCAAGCTAAATTTTTATAATTTAATCATTTTCTATATTTTTCCAAAATTTTGGTCCGTTTTTCATACTAACTGATTCTCAATTGAGAATTCTCAAAAAATTATTGAGAATGAGAAATTCTCATTCTCAAATTCTCGAGAATATTCTCAATGAGAAAAAGCCTAAAGTAGAGTCAAATGTTATATAGTGATTTGTTGAGGTTAATTCAATTTTATTTAAAGAGAAAGAAAACACAAGTAGAGCAATTCTGGCATAAAATTGGAATCATTTATCTAAAGAATCAATAGAGAAATTGAAATTTTTCAAGGTTTCAAAAACAACAATATATTATATTGATGGCATAGTGGTATCAAAGCCATAATCTATAGGTATTTTATTTGAGAAATTGTTCGCCAAGTAAACTCCTTACTTTTAAGTTTTTGAACATAAAATTTGATTTATTTTTTCCCTTATCAAAGGGATTCTCTATAGAACAGCTTTTTTACGACAACTTAATCTCCCACGAGACAATTTTTTTAACCGCTCAGTAATAAAGCATAGCACTTTAATAATTTTCCTAGTAATAAATTTTTTAAAGCTCATGGCCCAGTTTTTTTATTCTCTTTCTTTCTTTGATCACGTCACAATAAACTTTTATTGACTGTTCTTCCTAAAAGTGATTATTGCTCTTTTTCTCGTTCTCCTACTGTTTACTACCTAGCAAAAGAGAAATTTGCCTTTTTTTATTTGATGTCGTATGAACTTGTTTGGAAATTTCTTTTGAACGTTTTTTGTTGTTTACTAGCAGTCAAATGGTATATAAAATTTGCCACAATTGACAAGGGATAATAGATTGAAACCTATGGCAATGATTGTGTAATTGAGCATCTTCTTTTTCTCATGAAATAACTTTTTGTTTAGTTTAAAATTCAAATTTAATTACAAAACAACATATGAAGGACAATGAAGCATAAGCACAATGAGCAGAAGTATGCATGTTCTAAAATAAAATATGTATGAAAAAGCTTGAAGATTAAAATCTGACATACAATTTTCCTCTTCTTTCTGTCTCTGTGTGTATATTAAAAAAAAGTTCAAATGTACGAGAACTTGTATATAGGTGATTCTTCAAAAATGTTGAAATATTCAATTGCAATTTTTGAGTTAATTATTAAGTTTTAAAAACTCAATTTACTCAGAAATGGATAATTATTGAATGGTTTGCTCATAAAAAGCATTTTGAATTAGAAAAAAAGTGCTAAATAAGTGATGACTGATTTTGTTTACTTTTTGTTTTGTTACATTGTTAATCAAATAATTTGCTGAAAAACTTTAATTTAGTCTATTTAGAATAGTCTAATGATTCTAAGTTGTTTTTAAGTTGATAAATCAATGAAAATGCTATCTTTTGATAGCTAAAATATCAGACGTGATGCTGTAATTAGTTCGCAATTTATGTTCTTCATTTTTATAGTAACTTGAAAAATTTAACGCTCGTTCAAAAATGCAATGATTTAATAATTATTGATTCGTTAGATTCAATTTTATTAGAATTCGTGAGGTATTCACAAAATACACCTCCTAGTATCATTTTAAACAAGATTAAGTAAAAAATAAACGAGAAATTTTAATTCTTCGAAAAATTACAACAAAAACAATTTTAAAGAATCAACCATATGAATAATTGTACAATATGGGTTGAAAAAAGGAGGAAAGAGCATATCAGTTATTACATAAATATGTATAAATAAATGAATTTCGCATATAGATTACAGAAAATCATATTGCTTTCGGCAGCAGTGAGCAAAATGCAAAAAACACATACAATATGTGTTAAGCGAGAAAAGATTAATTATTTCAAGTCGCAGGTGTTGCTGTTTCTGCTTTGCTCTGAATATAATAATAATTTTCTCTTTTTCTTTTTTAAATTTATAGAAAACAGAAGTATGAGAAATAATAAAGGTTGTTCATTTTTATTTCTTCCACCCTTGAATAAGTGTGAGGTCGCCATGCGCCTTCAATCTCATTTCACAAACGACAGAGAAAGTGGGTGAGCTTAAAAATTCACAAGAGAGAGAATTTTTAATTAAATCATATTCATTTAGTATGTCATTGAGACAATTCTGCACAGAAATGATCTTAAAAGTCAGAAAATGAAAATTTTTTTTCATTAAAATTTTCTACAAAACAGATCAACTCTTTGAATTAATTTTACAATAAACAAACCTTCATAGAAATTCACCAGAACATTGTTAAGCACATCTGGATGCATCGTGAAAATTCTTTGTGCACGATTTCAATAAAAAGCTCAAATACTTGAAAGAGTTAATTAAAAATTCCTAACCGATTCACAAATTGATTTTTGACGAGTTTTCTTTGACTAATTGGAAATGAAAGCTGCAGAATGAAGAAACTTTAGTAGTGTTTGTAGCAATAATCCTTCATACATGAAGCTGATAATTGACAAAGGATGTATATAAGCTGAAATTGGAAGGTTGCTTTGTACGCATCAAATAAATAGAATCAAGGTGAAAACACTGGTTATTCACAATATATGCAATTTTATAGAAATTAGCTAGAAACTTTTGATTTTTGCTAGATAAATTTTATTAAAGTGTTAAATTGTTTAAATTTATGGATTCTTGATGAGTTGTTTTAAGTTTTTCAGGTTTGTAACGAAAAATTTAAATTTCAAATTTGCAAAAACTTTTAAATGTTTTGTTTACATTTTGCAAAAATGAGAATTTTATAGAAAATCATTAAAAACTCGTAATATCTATTATAAAATTGCAAGAATAGGCAAGGAAAAGAAACAATAATTATGAACTGAACAGATATAAATAAAATATAACTAAAGATTTGCTTAGTTTTCGAGTTTTTGAAGAAAATTTAATTTTCTTAGGAATCGTAGAATGAATGGGACGGATTTGATTTTTAGCAATAATCTTAGAAATCGCCAGTTAATCAAAGTGTTTTCGCCTTGAATGAAATAAACATTTTGAATTTCAAAAATTATATTTGCATAACAACCAAGCCAGAGTGAGAGAGAGAGAAAAAAAGTTTTCAAATCAAATAAAACAAAATCAATTCTCATCATGATAAATTTCTTTCCCTCAAAATAAAAACCCTTAAAGAAACAAAAAAAAGAAGAAAGTTTTGCCCTCACTTGCTCTCATTTTGGAAAAGAAGAGCATTATAATATTTTCAATATTATTTTAAAAGAAAATAAGTCAAACTTTTCTTTCTAGTGCATTTTTATGTCATGGCAAATAAGCAAAATGAAAAATCATGAAACTTATTCTTTTCTCACTCTCTCTCTGTATTGCGGTCCAATAAACAATATAAAGCGAAAGAGGAAATTTTTTGCAATAAATATATTGCCTTAATATTATTCTTATGAAGAAAAGAGAAAACTATTGTAAAAAAAGAAGAAGCACAACAAAAAGTTTTCTCTTATTTTTGAAGGAAGAATTGCATTTTTTTTAAAAAATCTTTCAAGAACTTTTCTTCTTCTTCTTACAAGCTCGAAAGCGAGTTGAAAGAATATTTTTTTCTTAGTTGCAATGTTCTTTGCTTTTTACATTTATTGCATTGTACAATTTATTCATGTGGAAAAATAAAATACAAAAAAGCATAAATAATGAATTTTCCATTTAAAAGTTACATTTTTTAGCAAAGATATTGCACAAAACAATGCTCCTGCATTGGATGACTCATACTCTTGCTCTTTTTACTCTGAGATTGCTGAAGCAAAAATGAACATTATGTTTTTGGTTTTTTTCTTTTTCTCTCTCATTCCACAAGAGAAATATACTTAACTTTACTACAAGCATAACCGTAATATTCGCTAATTCTTATTATTATGGTTTTTTTCTCTCTTTCATTCAATTCTTATTTATTCTACAAAAAATAGAGAAAAACTAACAATTTGAAGCTATAATCGAGAAATAAAAAAGAAAAATCTACAGATTTAATTTCTTATGACTTGCTTGTAGTGGAAACAGATTTTTTAAGAAGATCTTTCTCTTCTTTTATACTTTCTATTTCTATAGACATTTTTTCTATTTTTCTCTCTTTTTGTGTGGTCGAAGCACAAGGAATGAAGACTTTTTTGAGATGAGGAAAAAATTCTTGAGATTATTTAGATGAGAAAGGAATTTGAGCGATTCTCAAACACGGTTAAAATGTTTCATTGTAGAGGGCGCTAAAATCGAATGTTTTGATATTTTATTTTTGCTAATTTCTTAAATTGTCTTTACTTTTATATGTTTATGAATATTAACTGTAAACTAATCAATATTTCGCTCTATTAATGATTATGTGGAAAATCTGGTAAAAAGCTAGCTGAAATTCAAAGTAGTTAACAAATAGAAATAAGAACTCGACTAGTGGTTGATGCGCTTAAACTTTATGGTATCCTTCATTCTGATCCAAATCCAAAGTGAAGCGAATGCTAAAACACTACTATTCGTCTTATATAATAAATCAATCTGGGTCACGAAAAGCAAACCACCAAATCAGTTATTCGTCATTCGGATTGATATGCAAATCATATGGAGTGAATCATTAAAAGTGATGAACTTTAGCACAAAATATGTCTTTTAAGAGCTTCAGCTTGAACAAAATTTTATATTTGAAGATAAATTTCAATTCTAAAAAAAATCAACAAAAACAAAATTCCAGAATTGCTCCTTCACTCTCTCTTAAGCAAGCTAATTAATTAAAATGAAATTTATTTTAAAATATTTAAAGCATGATTAATTGACTTTTAAATGAATAGCAAGAAAATTATCATGCCTTGACCTCAAGAAATTGCCTCTTTGCAAATTAATTTGATACGAAAGTTTTCATTGTCGTTTGCTTGGTTGGCTTCTACTTATGTTTGCAACAGCAGCATTAGTAGTAGCAATATGGATCAAAGTTGCTAGATTTATTATTGTTACTTATATGCGCACACAAAAAAACGATAGAGAGTGAGCGAGGAGGGTAGAAGAAGAAAAGTTTTTTTTTGTGCTTCAAGCGTTTTGACACAAAAGCAAAAGCAGCACAAAGCAATATTATTGCTTAGGTTGTATGAATATTTTTGCTTACGAAATTCGGAAACTTTGTGTGTGATAATGTATGTATATGCCTTTTATTCTATAATAAATTATAAGCATGTATGAAATGAATTTCTCTTTCTTCCTACACGTCGTTGTTATTATAGCAAAATTAAATTATTTCATTGTCACCGTTTTTTGCCATTATTGTTATTAGCTTCTTATTCTTTTTTTCACCATCATCATCGAAAGTAGCTCTAAAAAATTAGGCAATTTTATGCATGTACTTATAATGCTAATAACAAAGAGTAAGAGATGCGTGTGGGAAACAAGGTATGAACATCACATCAAAAAATTGTTATTTATCTTATTGGCTAGAAACAAAGTAAGTAGAGAGAAAGTTTGTTTTGCGTATTTAAATGCTAAAAAATTTATAGTAAACGATCATAAATTTCGACAGTTTTTAATTCAATCAATTTGTAATAAAAACACACAAAATCTTAACATATAACTATTGAAATCAAATAAATAAGTAATTCAACTATTGTTTAGCATTTTAGTATTATTTATTAACCAGCATTTCACTTAAAATCTGCAATTTTTCGTTTCTTAAAAACCAAAAAGAAATTTTGTATCACTTAATTTTCGCTAATTCACTTTCTTTTCTCTTCTACAATCAATTCTACGATTTGAATTCAAATTTAAACATTCTTATCAATCATTTATTCATACATTTTAACTCGTTTTAAAACACTAATTTTATTCACAAATCGCAATTAAAAAATTTTGAAATAATTTTGTTTACAAAAATTCATGTGAAAATCGCGTAACAATTTTACTATCGAGTGCAATAAAACGCGTTCAAAAATATTCTAATTTCGAAAATCTTTCATCTATTTTTATTTAAACTATTTTGTCCTTAATAAATGCATTGAAATAAATTTTGCTGTTTAGATGTAGTAAATACAAATTCAGTGAAGTAATATTAAGCAAAATAAAGTAAAAAATTCAGAAACCAAACATCTCGAAATTTATAGTTGATAATAAAATCAAAATTGTGACTTAATAGCTTAACATGAAATGCTAGATAATGTTTTATATGAAAGAATTCGAAAAGCTACATACAAAATTTCAAACAGAACTGAATTCAGAAAAACATTAAGTGAATTATGTCGAAATTTATTGTCCTCTACCCTACATATTTTGAGTTTCAGACAAAAAGCTTTGACATTCAAGACACACAAAATTTTCTTTTTGCCAAGAAGCTGTCGTAAAATTTGTTCAAGTCATCGAACATTGATGCAATTAAAACACTCTCTTGAAATCATTTTTCAATTTCTTCCTTGATTTAGTCTGTTCCGCACAAATCTCCAATAAATAATTCCATTCTTCGACTTCCGCTACCTTGAATTTTAAATATGAAAAACCAAGGAAGTAGCAGCGGTAGATTTTCTTCTTTTGTAAGGATGCTAGCGATGAAATTTATATTCTACGTCAGTAATTCAATCGTGCAGCTTGTCTTTATAAGCACCTTTCCTACTTATAGCTTAGCTTCAACCAGAGAAAGAGAGAAAAAAGGGAGAATGAACATATAAAATATACACACACAAAAAAAAAGAATAAGAGAACGCTGCTATGAGTGAGAACCGTGTTAACGATGCTTTGCCACACAAAATTGTGATTTTTTTTGCTCGCCTCATTTTTGCCTTTCTTTTCTTTATCATTATTGCAGCAGTAGAAAAAGAAGAAGCAGAAATGGCAATAGCATGGAGAACAGGAAGATACTTAAATTTTAAAGCCTGATAATTTTCCATCTCACATTCATTTTTTAAGGAAATTTCCAAAGATTGCTGTTGCTGCTTCTTCTATAAAGTTTTGTGCTTTTGGATAAAGAATTATTTGCAAGTAAGAATGCAGAAAGGAAGAAGAATTTTGAGAATTTATAAATCTTTAAGAATAAATGCCAGCGAGAGAATTTCTTGTCAAAAACATAACGTCCACTTTTTTTCCTTCATATTTCTTTACAATATAGCTGTTGAGGAAATTCTCAAGGATAGCTGACGTATACAAAGCACATTATAATATATTCAGGAAGGTTTTTCACTCATAAAAATCTATGGCATACCCAGAATACGAGAGCAAGTGAGCGAGGAAAACTAGATGAAAGCAGTTTGTTTGTGCTTCAGCAAGCATCGCAATGCTTGACTCTAGCAATTTACCTATACCCATAAAATGACATTAAAGCGGGGTCATTTCTTTTTCTAAATATTTTTTGCTCCCTTCAAAAGGTTGTACTACATCTTTAACGCGAGTGCTGAAGTCATAGAAATGAAATTTATTCCGTTCATTTTCATATATGTGAAAATGTCGACGACGACACACTGATAATGGTAAAAAAAATTCTCTTTTTTGTGCATGATCTAATGTATTTTTAAATTATTTTTATCTTCTCTACATAAAAATACTTGACATTGGTTGCTTATGGATATGTTTTTAAAGAAAGAAAAATTTTCTTTATTTTATTGAACAAAAATTAACAGTTTTTGATAAGACAAATATTTATTTGATTTGTTCTTATGATTGAGAGCTTTTTGATTTTAGAAAGATTTAAATAAAAAGCTTTCTTAATAAAATAAAAATTATTTCTAATGTTTTAAAAATTTAATATTTTATTACAAATTGATGACATTAGAAAGTGAAATTCAATAATTAAATAGCTTAATATTTGTTGATTAGTGCTTTTTGGACAGGTTTGCGGCTCTTTTTTGCCAAAACATTTGTAAATTTCACATACTAACGTAAAAACACTAACTATTGAGCATTAAAACACATAAACATGAAATGATTAGCATCGAAACACTCAAAAATTGTACTGATCATTGAAGTGCTTAATAAGTTAGTGCTGAGCACTAAATATCTCAAAGTCTAAGGCTTAGTGTTGAAACACGTAACACTCTAACACAGTGTTGAACAGAGTCCGAAATCGTTTTACAAATAACTAAAAATCAACTAAATTTTAATCGATTAGTGTTTATTTTTTAATCGATTAAAATTTAGTTGAATTTAGTTAGTTGCAACTATATTTTCAAACAGTTTCGGACTCTGGTGTTGAATATTGCCAATCTCAAATATTCAGTGCTGAGCACAAAAACACTCAGACGTTTAGTGCTGAACACTTTAACACTTAAATGTATTCATTAACCAACAATAAATTCAAATTAGTATTAACTAGTAGCAACTGATAGTAACTGATATTAAATAGCTTTGGACATTGGTCAACTATATATATTGAAATAAATATTTCGTAGTTATTAATAAGTTTTGCGAGAAACCAAAAAATGCGTTACACATTTCGTTAATAAGCCATGATATGTCAAAGGCAAAAAAAAGGAATGTAAACGTATTTTTTGTTTTCTCGGATTTATTAATAGATTAATTTGATAGAAATCTTATTCATTATTACGAATATTTTCAAATTTATTTTGTTTCAACAATATTTCTCTCCTTAGTTTGATTGTTAAAACAAGAAATAAAACAAATTTTATAAGAAAAATACTCAACCCTTGTTTCTAATAATGAAAGAAAGAAAGAAAAGTTTTGCAGTAATTTCAGTTAATCTCATGAGAGATAAAAGAAGAAAATTTTTACTTGTAATTTGTTTAAATTTAATAATAGCAGAAAAATGAGAAAAATGTATGATATGTTATAAAAGACCCTCTTACTATCACAATGTTACAGTATTTGAATATCTTTTCATCCTCATGAGATGTTCAAATACTAGAAAGACGAGTGGGAGCAAATATACATAAATATCTTTTGAAATGGCAAATATGTACATAAATATTAAAGCTTTAACTTCTTTAATCTCTTTTAGCTCGTTTTTATAATCACTAAGAAAAACAGGGATCGACTAAAATATTGAAATTAGGCTAAAATTTATATTTTTAATAAATACATTAAGTTTGAGCGTGTTTCCTCTTGAAATAAACCTTTTTTTGCATCTACACGTGACTATAGAAAAAGATGATAATGAATAAAGTGAGGGAGAGAAGGAAAAACATGCTGCTGTTGCTGCTGCTGTGTACATAAAGTGAGGAAAACCTTCATCATCTCATTATCGATAATGAAAGGTTCGTTGTCGGAAGCTTTAAAAAATATTGCCAAGTAATTAAGGAGCTTCAAGTTTTAAAGTAAATTTTCGATTATTGAGAAATATCAAAAATTTATTTTCACTTCATTAGTACAGACTGAAAAAGAAATATTTTTGACTTTGATAATTTACTTCGGTGCCACAGCAACTGAAGTATTACTTTTGTTGATTTAAAAAAACCAGTTCTTCGCAATTTATCTCCAAAACACTGCATAAAAACATGTAAACATCTAATATTGCAATTATTGCTTCCGAATTTCACGTTGAATAAAAAAACTACATGAAAATTAGTCACTCTTGAACCGAGTTATGACCCAAAACTGCTCTGTTTGTCTGTATATTGGTATGTGTCAACACTACTGGTCACAGACTAAAATTTTTACATATTCGTAAATAGCGAAAAACAGCCATGAGATTTTATTAGTAAGTAAACTCTCCTTATTTGAAAATCGCTAGTAGCAGTCCTTTAACTTCTATGTAAAAAATTGCAATATACAGTCAACTCAGAGCCAGGATTAGGTAACAACAGACACTTCAGTCTGCGTGCATCCTGTGAATTAGCAGTAACTTCGCCTGGAAAAACTATAATCCATCCATTCAATTAGCGAATATCTAAAATTAAGTTTGTATCAACTTTTGGTAAAGATTGGTGTAAGTGAGGTCCATGATGTCCATGGACTGCAGGCACTAGAGCATGATGTCAAAATCGATCTTTTCATAATATAGGGTTATAGCATATCTTTGAAAAGGTTTTGACGCGTAGATAATGATGCAAACAATATTTGTGCGGTGAATGGCATTGCATGATGGTCCATCATGATGTTGTTCAAAAAGAATTCAAGTTATATGAAAAATAACCAAATGCAAATGAATCTCGTACTGCTACTTATGACATTTGTCTGTTTCGCCAGTGCTTATATTTGGTAGAACCCTGAAGAAAGTTTCATGAACTATAAATATATAGATCAATGCATGCTTCAAAGTTAATAGATAATTTCTCAAAGATTTTTCTCATACCACATTTTACAGCAAATGAAAATTTTTCAAAGGGAAATTTTTGAGTTTAAGAAAAGATATGTTAGATATAGTAACGCTATATAAAGAAGAATAAACTGCTTTCACTTTACCAAAGCATAAACAAGTGAAATGAAGTAAGAAAAAGAAGAAAAAAAAAAGGAAAATTTCCATTCCTATAAGAAAGAGAGTAAAAAAATATCTCTTAAGGAAATTTATTATAGGTTTTTAAAGTTTTTACATTTTCGATATCCATTCAGTGTGAAAAATTGCTTCTGAAAAGTAAAACTTTCCTGCAATCGATTAATTATCGTTGAAGTTTTCTTTTATATATTTATGTATATAAGTTGGTGTTACTGCTGGTAGTGGCAAGGAAATTTCTTTTGCTTTATATTAATCGCATGCGAGATATTCTTAAGTATACTCATTTTACACACATACACACACACAAGCCAAAGATGGCGAGAAGAAAAGTTTTTAAAAAGTTTTCTTTTCTTTCTTGCTTTTCACTTGTGAGCTTTTCAAGTGACTTTTCCTATAAACTTTTTTAAGTTTTAAATGGCAACATACAAAAAAGAGAAATAAAATTACATCTTTGTCAAGAGGCGGAAGAACATTGCTGTTATTATGCGTAAAAATAAAAAGAGAGAGGGAGAGAAAAAAAGATAAGAAAAAATTTCTTACATGAATTTATATCAAGGCAAAGACATTCTAATTTATTTAAGTTGCTAAAACGCAAAACTGTTTGCATTAATCAATTTCTAAAATTGAATTTTTGTTTTGAAACTTTCAAATTTTTTAAGCAAACAAATAAGTCAGAGCTGTTGTAAATGTGAAATATTTCTACACAAAAAATAGTTTTACAATAAGAAATAATAGCAATTTTTAGGGATTCGACACTGGATACAAGTTGCAAAATCTAAAAACGTCTCTAAAACTTAGAAAACATTTTATTTAGTATTTTCTATTTATGAAAAATTCAATAGGAATTTAGAAATGTCTAAATTTACTAGGTTTTGACCGAATTAAATTAAATTTGAATGGATTAGAGACATTTTCAGATTTTGATACTTGCGTTCAACTTGCATGCATGCAAATGCCAAAACCCTAGAATTATTACAGCATGTGATTATAGTTAGATTGCTGAAGAAAGACTTAGGTTTTTATTAACAGAGGCTTTAATAAGAGGAAAATCAAAGGAATGATCATTGCGGTGAACGATTTCGCTTCCTTCGCTTCTTTTCGCATTCTTTTGCTTTAGGGCAATTTTTCAAGTCATAAAATTATCCAAAAATCTCTACTTTTTCATTTTTCTCTTTAATTACTTGTTTTCTAGCTTTCAATCTCAAATTCAACTAATTACAACCAACGAATACATCATATAAATCATTTTTTAGCTGCTAAAAATATTTAATTTGGCAAAAAATTGATTTTCAAAAAGCGTCAATTAGTAACAAAAACAATTCTTCGAGTCAGTTTTTTGCAAAATTTTACTTTTTTACTCATTAACTTTCATTGGAAAAGAATATTATTTGATAATGAGTTGATTCTTTATCTTGTAAACTACTTTTAATAGCGTTTAAATAACGATTTATAGGAGAAAATAGCGACAATTAGTAACACAAATTGGAATTTGTAGAATTTAAAAACGATATGACAATTTCGAAATTTTTGTTTACAAAATTAAGGAACGAACTTTTGTTGAGATTGCCTTTACTACTCTCTAATATATGTCTTCCTAAATATATTTCAACCAAAAAACAGTGTAGGTATTCATCATTCATTGAGAATATTGGGTTTGATTAGTGAAAAATTCTCGAACAAAAATAAGTAGAAGAAGAATTACAAAAGTGTTTTTTCAAATTTCGCTCACTCAGAGAATTGGCCATTGATTTTTAGCGCATGAAAAGATAAAGAATCAGGTTTTCTATCAGTATTAGATAGTTCTTTAGTCTTTTAATTCTTTTATTTTGAGTTATTTCAATTTGGAATACATTTCTTACGTTACAAAAAATTTAACGAACTTTTTTTAAATTTGAAGAACGTCGCTTCACGTTTTCTAATCAGCGCACAGTTTTAATTTTTATTTTCGCGTGTTTGATTTCTGTATTAAATTAATTATTGATTTAAAATGGACCAAGGAGGACAATATAAAACAATTTATACTGAATTAAAACATAAAGACAATTCAACATCTGATAAATGGCGTGTAAAAGGAAATGAATATTACAAAAAGTCTGGTTTTCACGATGCAATTATTTGTTACAATATAGCTATTGCATTTGCCAAAACAAATGAATTTCTATCACTTGCATATGGAAATCGAAGTGCTGCATATCTTCAAGTGAAAAAGTATCGAGAATGCATTGAGAACATAAAACTTGCACGTGAGTGTGGCTATCCTACTGAAAAATTACAAAATTTGAAGGAACGAGAAGAAAAATGTTTGAAGCTTATTGAAAATGACAAGGAAGAAGAAAATCTAGCAAAATATGTATGGGATTTCTTCAAACTATCATATCCTGCAAACAAAAAGATTCCGTGGATAATTGAAGGTTTGGAGGCAGAGAAAAAAGGAGAATATAGTAAGGGAGTTTATGCAACGCGAGATTTAAAAGCTGGTGATATTATCGCAATTGAAGACATCAATATGTTTCAAACTGATAACGATGGAAATTTCAAGCATTGTTCATATTGCTTTAAAACAAACATGCTAAACTTGATGCCCTGCCTAAAAACTGGTAAGTCAAAAAATATTCATTTTAATTGATGTAACTAATTGAATAAAATTTATTCACAGCCAATTTTATATTCTGCTCTACAGAATGCCGCGATGAATTTTATAAGCATGCTGATGGTGTTATTTCACAAGAGCCGATTTTTAATCATTATACTGTCTACATCAGTAAAATGCGTGAAACATTCGGTGGAATCAAAGAACTATTATCAAATATAAAACTAAAGAGTAAAAATTTATTTGATTTCGACTTCAGTGATCCAGAAACATCTCAATATAACAAGTACAAATGTTTGATCACATCATATGATTTAATATATTTCGAACTTATAAATAGACTAAATTTTGCTTCTAAATTTTTTCTCACAATTGAGGGTTTTTTATCCAATAATTCATTGTCTTATATTCATACTTTACCATCATCATCTTCTTGTGGATGGGCAGATGATGGTACGTTCTTCAGTTACTTTGCTTTTGCAATGAAATCTTCATGCACTCGTAATGTGCACTACGTTTGCATTGACAACAAATGCATCTTTTATGTTGAAAAGCCGATCAAAGCAGGAGAAGAATTGTTTATATCACTTGCGTGAGTATGAAATGATTTTAACATAAACTTTTAATAATAAATCTCTTTTAGAGGTCCATGGTATTCAAAAAGTATTGAAGAACGTAAAAGTAACTTTCTGACTAAGAATTGCAAATGCGTTGCTTGTACTGAAAATCTAACTGCTAAAGATTTAAGATTTATTAACTTACTTCTTGTCAGTCAAATAATTAAAGATTATCAATTAAATAATGATGATGTTTTATCAATGATTTCCACTGCAAAGAATCGATTTGATTTGCTCAATATACCTGAATTCAATGTGTTGACTAGCATGGAACGACGTATGGCTATTGATGATATCATAAAAACATTTCGACATTTAGCTTTTAAAATTATGTTTCCATATTAACTCATTAATTTATTACAAAGATTTCTAGTACTAAAAATCATTAACTTGCAAAATTACTTTTATAACTGATAATTCTATAAACTTTTTCATGTACATCATACATTACTTAAAATAAATTTTATTAATTGTTATATTTAAACAAATAAAAGGTCTTAACATTCTTAATCATCTTAAACTTCAACTTCACCTAAATTTTCCACTAAAAGTCAAGTCCTAAACAGGAGGTTTTATATTGTCAGTGCTTGTGTTTACTGAAAAATTTTCTCTGCTTGTTTCAGGAGGTTCAGACTCAACAAACTCTTTATCAATCACTCTTATATAGAAAAGTAAGAAAAAGAATCAAATTTTTTATCGAAGCTATCACCCTTTCGAATTTTTGGTTGAGAAAATTATTTGATTTTTTAAAAAACCAAAATTTTCCTACCGTTCCTTCGAATTAAGAGATCTTCTAATTACCTATAGCTTTTGCCTTTAAACATTTGTAATTATTGCTTTATAAGCATAAAATGTCAATTCGAAAATCCAATCCGAACGGCTCTTATATTCGAGTGAAAACGGTAATATCTACAAAATTTAATTGTATTTAGATAAAAACTACTTGAATTAACAAGAAATAAATAAAATAGGGCTTAACTTTAAAAAAACAAATGAAAAACAATAACAAATAATTCTGAGTTTCTCATTCTTGTTTTACTTGCATAAATTTAGACAATATGCAAACTTTGTCGCTATAATACCAAATTTATCTGCTCTCGCTCGCTATTCAAAAAGATATATCACGCACAAGAAGAATGACTAAAAAGTGAGCAAGTAGTAAAAGAAGCAACAAACACAATATTTTGCAATTTGATGCTCGTAAAAAAACAAAATACAGAAAAAGATCATAAAACGGCTCTCTCTACGCATATATAAAGACGTTACATATGACTGACTTGTGTCAATTTGATTCCTGAATCTTATTTTATTTGAAACTAATAGACGTTTGTTATATTTTTATTTTTCTTCATCCTCAAATTCAGAGTTCACATTTTATTATGAGTTCAACGTTTTCATATGAGAAAATATTTTATTTATTTGACGAGTAGGTGGATGACTGAATGACATAAAAATATTTAAGTCTAGGCATGGAAATGTTTTGAACTTTTGTTGTGGTTTTAATTGAGAGAATTTTTGTAAAGCAATTTAAAATATTGCATGTTGAAATTCACCTCAATTTAGATAATTATTATTACCTTAATGGATTTTTATAAATGAAAAATTTTCCCTACGAGAAATTGTTTTCATGCAACTAGCCAGAGTTCTGAGCTGCCTTGATGGGTCAGTGGTAAGACGCTGGCCTAGCAAGCTGATGGTCCTGGATTCGAATCCCGAGGTGGAAGCCTTGAGGATTCTGAATTTTCAGGTATTTTTCACGCTCAGAACTTACTGCTATCGGATCGCAGTATAAAAGGGTAAGGTCCACCGACGAATATTACGAGAACGTCAGGCTCATCCCCTGTCTTCATTAATCGTATCATCGGAATGATGAATGACTCGTTGTTGTGACGGAACACGCTTCAAATTGGAGCAGTCACATACAACGCCCTACGCTTCACAGTGGAGTAACAGGAAATCATAAACTAGCCAGAGTTGGAAATTTTATCTGTGTTGTAAATATTTACATTTAAGGCAACTTTTGTAATTGTTTAAAAATAACTTTTTATCGTGTTGG
>JACWBX010002640.1:0-12569 GCA_014622435.1 Polypedilum pembai | reverse complement strand
AAATCTCATGCATATACATTTCATTTTCAATTGCAATTTAGATTTGGATTTATGAACCGGAGCAGCTGCTACTTGCAATTTTATCACGACCACCATCAGAAGTGCAAAGTGAACGTGATGAAATTCTTGTGGAATTGACGAATGTAACGAAGAAGCACATCATTATCGATGACATTCGATATCATGTCGATAACGTTGGCAGAATGCGAATGGATTGGACGGATTTATTATTTCATGCTGTTGATATTGAGACAAAGACAATTGTACCAATTTATGATATTCTCACAGACATTGATGCAAAGTATGACTTCCTCAAGGACTATTATAGCGTAAGTGTTCTCTCATGCATGTATCAAATTACTATTTCAATATCTTTCTCTATTTGTTACAAACACAGGGCTTTGCCATTGAAAATGTTGTACCCGCATACATACCAAACTTAAATTCTGAGTTAGATATTGCACTTGCAGCTATTGTAGCATTACTGATTGTTCTTTTTGTTGGAGCTATAAGTTTCATCGTACTATGCTGTTGTTTGAAGAACTGGGTAATATCAATACCATCAGAAACGAGACGCAAAGATGCATTGATCAAAAAGCAAATAATCGATGACTTAAATACGACAGAGAATCCTTTATGGATCGAACAGTAAGTTTCATTTTTTCTTCAATTCGATTGCTACTTGTCCTCGTTATCGAAGAGATAACTTTTTTATCGTCTCCTTTTTAAATTGGAAGAAGCGCAATTGATGAAATAGAATGGAAGTTTGCTTTCTGTCTCTATCTTTCTCTGTTCATGACATGATGGATATAAAAAGTTTATTTTGGACAATTTTTATTTTCTTTTGAAGCGCATTTTTTACTTAATAGAGACAAATTGTAAAAGAAGACATTGAAGAAAGTAAAAGATATAAAGTTAAAGTTCATCATTGGAAATATAAAGAAATAGAAATTGATAGGGTTCGGAATTATGCAGATAAGAAGAAGAAGTATACGCATAATTTTCTTCTTCTTATTGATTTTTCCATACAAAAATGAATAAGAAGAAGAAAATTATGCGCATACTTCTTCTTCTTATCTGCATAATTCCGAACCCTAGAAATTGATGATGAGAAAAGCAAAGAAAAAATTGCTATCAATTGCATTCTTTTGTTCAAGGTTTGAAAACTTTCTTTGTTCCCCTTTTAAAAACTTTTTAAATAGTTGCTTTTACCCTAGTTATCAACAAAATAGCTTATTCAAAATAAATTCAATAAGGAAAAATTACAAATTAGAGTTTTCAAGCATTGATTAAATTTTATAGTTTGAGGATTTTAATTTCACTTGTATCTAATACAGTAAAAGCAATTCAATTCAATAACAATTTCATTCTCTCTATTTGTGTTGTGATAAACTAACAGGAAACTAAAAATCTACGAGGAACAAGAATTGACGATGAAGATATTTGCGGAGCCAAGTGAATTTCAACTGCCAATAGCAGAGAATTCATCGATACGACAGCACAATGGAATAACACAAAACTTGCTAGGAATGGAGACGCCACCGACTCCGTTTATCGACACTTATAATGGAAGCGATGCAGGCGGAGATTTTGACACTAACTATGCAACAATACTCAATTATTCGAATAACAATAACAATAGCAACATTAGTAGCAGTAGTAGCAATCATCATAACAATAGTGCATTAGCAAACAATAGTAGAAGCACAAATAATACAATAAACCTAATAGATGCTGATTATCAAACTCTACGAAATACTCCCCGTGTGCCACCTGTAAGTACATAAATGCTTTCATTCATACCCTTAAATTCATTGCTAATTGATTTGCAAACATGCATATCTCTATTCATTTATATACAGCTCTTTGAATTTAATGGATCAACATTTCAAGTGCAACAAAATGATCAGTCATCGGATTACATTGGTGAACTCATGTGAGAATTAAAAAACTTCATTTTTAATGCATTTCACAAAAGAAGGCATGCATTTTGAATATAAGTAAAAGTCATTATCATAAGAGTTTATTCTTGCCATTGTGGTGAGAAGCTGTTGTACATTTTTTTAGGAAATTTAAGATAAATGAAATGAGATTTTAAAGTGAAGAAAAAAATAGATGTAATTTTTAGTGAGAAACATGCGGTGAATTTTGTAAAGAATAAAAAAAAAGTAATGAAAACAAAATTAATTTCAAAAGGAAATGGAAGAATTTTCTCTTAGTTTTTCGTGATCATAAGAACTTTAGACATATCTTTTCTCTAAATTAAATACTTGAAATTTTACTTTAAAATGTTACTGCTGCTGCTTAATGCTAAAATAATTTAAAACATTTTTACAACTAATTGAAAATTATTGTTATCAAAACACTCAACATAAGTAGTCTGAGAGAAAATAGAGAAAAGCTTCCATTTTCATTTGAATAGAGAAAATTATCTACGACAATAATGAAGATAGTAGCGAGAATGTTGTTTTAAAAAAAAAGTCTTTTAGTGTAAAATATAAAAAGAGAAGAAAAGTCTTTATTTATAAATAATTCTGAAAATGTGAAAAATCTCGTTTACATATTTATTTCTCACAGAAACAGACCAACAATTCTAGTTGATTGTTGTTTTCTGTCTAATATAAAAAAGGATTAACCGCGTATGCCAAAAATACAAGAAGAAACAACTGGCTTTTTGCGAAATTTGTTTTTCTTTTTCATTTTAGTTTTGCATAGGGGGTAAACAGCTTTAACGAAAGATGCAAAAAAATGAACGAAAAGAAGCAAATTGAAAATGATGCAAAAAAAGATTTTTGAATTTTCCTCTTAATTCATACGAAAAAAGTCTCATTTCACTAAAGATTTAATTACAAAAAAATACTGAAGCGTTTCTACTGCTACAGAAGCTTAGAATTTAACTTTAAAAAAATTTTGCATCGAAAATACAGTCTAGTTTCACTCTGTCGTCTATATATGAATTTTCTAAAACTGTGAATTTTACATGGTAAATTTTTGCTAAAGTTCGCCGTTGGTGGACTTAAATTTGACTTATATTTGTTAACAATGACGAAAAAATTCTTTCAATAAAGCTGTTTTCCCCCTGAATTTGCAAAACAAGCGTGAATGAAAATATTGAAGCATTTTAAAAATTTATAATTTAATTTTTTTTCCAAGCCATCTGTAACAATCAAACAAAAAAAAAGAAAAGTGTAAAGTTAATTAAACCCAAAAAATTCAAATTTTAGGATTCAAAGCAAAGGAAAAAAAGGGCCATGGCGGTTAATGAAAATCCGATTTATTTATTTTTTCCAAATGAAAGAAATTATGTTAATTCTGTTAAAGGAAAAGATTCTTTTTTTGTAAAAAATAAAGAACGCCGTATTAATTATTTTTTATTACGAGACCTCATCTGTTTCATTGATTTTTAATCCCTTTGCAACCACTTGAAAACGTTTGAACTTAATAAGACATTTTATTTTCAGCTCACTCTCTTTCTTTCTGTCTCTACAAACATATTACAAACGAAGCGTAAGAAATTCTTTCCTGCAAGATATACATTATTATTGCTTATGCTTTAGTCTTATATTAGGTTTCATTGTTCCTAAATTGAAATATTATTCAGCTATTGTTTACATTTTCCCTGCCTTCTTCTCTCCTGCTGCTTCCTTTTACTTATTTCATCGTTGTCGTCGTTTACACTCGATGCGAGGAACAAATAATCTTGACATACTTTAACGCGAATTTACTTTCGCATCCATCTACGCAATTTACATGTCTTTCTCTTTAAGAATTCAGTAAATGTATGTTTATTTTAGATTTCGCTTTAACAATTTCCGTTCATCTCCTTCCAAAAGTTTTCTGTGTGTGTTTGCATTTGTCAGGATTTTGATGGAAATTTCACTGTTCATGTGAAAAAGTGTCAAAAAGAAAAAACTTTTCTCCCTTCATTTTTATATCCTAAAATACTTTTAATACTTTATATTTCAGCATCGATTGACAGGAAGTGAGAATAAAATGGTGAAATTATTTATCATTTACGAATCATTTAAAAAGCGATTTGTTTCATAAATTTTTGCCTTTTATCTGCCTCTAATTTCATCACTAAAGAATTTTTTTTATAGTCTTGCCTTACTTCTTAAAATTAATCACAAGTGCTTACAAAAATTCATTCAAGCTTAGCTAAATGAGAGGAGATTTGTTTCTCTTTCTTATTCTTTCTTTTTATTTTCGATGAGGTGTGAGAAAGGAAATTTCGATGAAATATGAGAGACCTCGTTGATGATGTTTCTAAAATTGCCTAACTTTAAGGGGTTTCTATTATTAGCAAATAATTTGATATTTCTTCTTCTTCTCATTCTCATATTTTATCGAAATTAACATCATGGCAACATGAGATAAAAAAATATTTTGTTTTATTTCTTCTTTCTGTAGTTTATATAAATTTAGAAAATCAAAAATTTTTATTCATATATTCATACCATATGACATATGGATTTTGATTTCCATTTTTCACTCGAATACATTTCTACTAATCTTGAAATCACAATCTGTGAGAGAAAAAGAAAAAGTTTGATATTTTCTAGCAGACAGAAAGATATGGAAAATTATAGATTCACAAGAAAGGATAATGTTTGTGGTCAAGGGTGGATTCCACATGATTTCAAATTTTCTGTTGTTTACACGCCTCATTGAACAATATATATTTAAAGAGAAGAAGGGAAAATAATTTCGATGAAAAATTCATTTCCTTATTTTTTGGTCCATTAAAAAACACAGGGGGAAAATTCGCCACTTTCGCCACCGTGTTTATCCCCCTGAAAAAACATCAAAATTATCATTTTAGGTAAGAACTTGTTTGTAAACGTTAAAATAAATATTTTACAAAATAAAAGATAATTTAGGACAATTTTGTTGTTTGTTTACATTTTCTTAACAAATAATTTTTAATGCATTTTTGAATTTAAAATCATTCACTTTTTTCGGCTTACTATGTCCTGGGTGAGGCGCGAGATCTCGAAACTACATTAGCTAGAGACTTATGATTTTTTGTGTTTGATTTGTGCTATTGAGTTACTAACTTATCACTTTATTAGAAAGCTGTCACTGACTGTATAACCCAAGAAATTACGAATTGAAATATTTATATTGAAAAATGTAAACAAATTTTTTAGAGCAACGCTTTTAAAGCTTTGCGTTAATTTTTCATTTCAAAATTAACTGAACCGTTATTTTCAGATAAGTATAATTTATTAATAAGCACTGATCTCTGGCCCTAAAAATGCGCTGAAGTACATAGCTCTGCAACATTAGTATTTATAGGAATTTTTATTATTTAAAATTTTCGTTCAAATTTATTATCTCATGTTAATGACAATTTTAAAATTCAAATTTGAGCTTTTACTGAAAGAAAAAAAATTCATCCCTTGATAAAGATAAACTGATATAGCATGAAATGATACTTATTTTAGGAAGTCAGATAATTTCCTTAGTAAAGAGCCTTTTGAGACTATTGATAACTATAAACATACATATATGTAAGCAGAAAAGGGCTTCGGTTTCTCTTTTTTTTATTTATTTATATTATAGCTTTTTCCCACAATATTTGAATTCTTTCCGCAGAGTATATGCTACAAAAATAAAGGAATAAGCTTTACAATTTTTTATTATCAAGAACAACGACGACGAAGTAAAAAAAGAATTTATTTTAGCTTGTTTACGACTTTTTTGAATAAATTTAGCTCGCTCGTATGGCAAAAAATATTAAAAATTGAAGAAAAAAATCAATTATATTGTTACACATCCTTTGTGTATTAAAATGAGTTTCATACGCATACCTCGAGATTATAATACATACGCAAAAAATTTGACTTTCAATTTTCTTCACTCTCTTAAGAACTTTTCTTCTGAGACTTTATTTCGAGAAATAAACATTATTTTTTTTCTCATTAAAAGGCATCATTATTCTTAAATATTTATAGAAGATATTGCGCCGCATGGAAAATAATAATAATAAGGTATCATTAGCTTATTGAGAGAATTTCTTGTTAGTTAAAGTAATTGAGAGTCAATTCAATATCATAAAGCATAAGCCAGACGACAATTATACATGTGAAAGAAATAGCAAACAAGTCAAATGGAAAAGCAACATAGAGAAAAAATGAAAATACAAAATTTAATGTGACCATTGACTGACTTGTTGCAAATAGCCACAAGCAAGCTATTTTGTGGAAAGCATAAAGCAAATAAGACCCTGTGAATGTTCTTGATGGTAAAATTTCCATGAACTCATCAGCAAATGAAACGGAAATTAAGTGTGTATATGTGTGCAAATGTTTTTCTTCATGATTAAATAAATCTTCGCTCATTTCCTTTCGATGATTTTTTTTCCACTTTCTAAGAGAATGAAGTAAGTCAACAAGTCTTAAAGATTAAAGCAATTTCCTTCATCAAAATAGGTAAAAAAAAAGTGAGAATGAGTGAACGAGCAAAAAAAAGGAAGAGATGTACGTGCAAATCGATAAAGAAGATAAATGTTACTGGTAGTGGATGAAGCAAAAAAGCTTCTCTTCCTACTCATCTACTCTCTCTCTCGGTACTTTTGAATGAATTTTACATTCATTGAATTTTCATTTCGTGTTTGCTTTGCAGCTCCTTCTTTACGCACAAGTGAAAATTCATTGATCGATGAAAAACATGCTAATTTTCTTGCTCTTACTGCTTCAGTTAAAGCACGTGGGCTAAAAGAGTTGAATATGATGTTCTAAGCTTTCTTTCAAATATCCAATGAATTATAAGAAATTTTTCGGAATTTGGAATTTTTCTGCAGCACGGAATCGATCAGATTCAATGTTTTAACTCTGCTTTAATTAAAGTTTACTACAGTCATGTTCATATGACAAATATTGTTTATTGCAGAGTTGAAAAGCTACCAAATTTCAAAATTTCTTTTCCTTTATTTTTTGCTTCAAACTTTTCAAATCACTTCCACTGCGTTATATACAGACAGTTCATACATTTATGATGAAATCTACAAAAATTTGTGTCACA
This sequence comes from Polypedilum pembai, assembly GCA_014622435.1. NCBI lineage: Eukaryota > Metazoa > Arthropoda > Insecta > Diptera > Chironomidae > Polypedilum > Polypedilum pembai. The sequence goes on along the minus strand of JACWBX010002640.1, from coordinate 5,543 downwards.
AATTAAATGTTTGTTTACAAAAAAGCTTTAGCTGATTATTGCGTAACAAATTGAAAAAGAATTTTGATGAAAAAGCAGGGGAAAATAACTCTAACGAAAGATATCGAAAAGAAGCAAAAAAACAAATGATGCAAAAAATATTTTCTAAAATTTAGAATTTCTCTTTTATTTCATAACAAAACATCTCATTACACTAAAAATTTCTATTATAAACAGTACTGAAGCATTTCTACTATAATAAAAGCTCAGAATTTGACATAAAAATTTTTGCATCGAAAATATTTGTTTGTAAACAATGAAGAAAAATAGCGAAAAAAAAAATTCTTTCGTTAAAGCTGTTTTCCCCCTGATTTTTCACTAAAAATCTTTTTCGTAGCCCAATTGCCTTTAAACTCTGGTTTATTGAACAATCCTGAAAAAATAATAACAAATTTATTCCCAGAAGAACTTGAAATAATTTAATCAGCTTTAGAGAAATTTTGTAGAAAATTTTGCAGGTACAACTTTAATTGCCTAACAATAAATAAGCTTATTAAATTGATTACTTTAACTACCAAAAATCATGCAGACAATCATCAAACAAATGAAGCGAACAATAAACGTTCAAGTCAACAAATTATTATCACCCATTAAAATTTACACAGCTTTCCTACTGACTTCGGGGCCATAATAATCACATCATTAACGTATAATTGCCATTAAACCTCTGCCAAATATATAAATTAAACACATACATACAATTTTTTATTTGTTTGAAAGATGTAAACGAGAGCCATAAATATGAGAGGCGAATAGAAAACAATAAAATAAAATTTTATTTATTAAATTTTCACATGCGGTAAAATGCTTCTCTTTCTTGCTTGCTTATTACGTGGAAAGAGAAGAAGAAAGCGAAAAGCAATAAATTTTTGGCTTCTTTAGCATACGAAGCGAGAAAATTTAGTGAAAATTTATCGACGACTGAATTATAAAAAAGAAATTCTTTATATTCCATTTAAACCATTCCTTAATGTGCTTCGAACAACTACGTCTGATTCTCTTGCTTGTTCTCAGTTGCTTCATCGCATTTATATCCAAATAAAAGGAAAATGTTTTTCTTTCTTCTAAAGGTTTCGGGTGAAATGCGATAAAAAGGCAATTTTTGATAAGATTTATTCCACTTATCAGATTTCTTCTTTTCTATTGGTATTTTTCTATTCCCATAGAATACATGATACTTGCTTCTGTTGCCCCATAAGTTTGATAATTGTTTCCATAATAGAAAACGGAATTCGCACTTGTAATAAAATGATTGAATGCTCAATCAAATTTTTCAATTCGATTTCCTTCGGTCGAAATATTTGACCTTTCAAATATCATGGCGTAAGCAAATATTATTACAAAAAAAAATTGCCTCGCTATTTAATTGAGCAAAAATCAATTTATATTGCGTCTCCTTTGTATCTTTTTTCCTGCGGTAAAATCGAGTGAGAGAAAAACTTTTTCTTCTTCGCGTAATGAAATTATATTTTACCCTAGCTTACTGTTATACTCTCTTGGTAGCGTTGTTATCAATATTGATAACTTCCTATGCTGCTTTATTAATTATAATTTATATGAAAACTCGTGTTGAAGTTGCCCGCGAAGCATGTTCGCCTGTTTTATCAATTTTCGGGAGCGAAGTTTTAATTGAATTTTTGTTAATTGTTATTTTCCGCTGCTGTGATTGTTTCATAAAGAAGACTGTAGAATTGACATTAATGCAAGAATATTTGACGTCAATTTGTTATTTAAAGTATCAAATTTATGTATAAGTAACTTTTTTCTTGCTTCAACAGTGTAGGATGTTCTAGGAAAAAAAAACAAAAAGTTCTCTTTATTTTTATAACATAAAATAATAGCCGTGGGTGGTATTTATTCTTTCCACAGCTTGTTGATGCGCTTATGACACTAAGAAGCTTTGATTTAAACGCTTTTTAAAGTTGTCTAGTGAAAAATTCAATTATACACTTATCATCACTCAAAACTAATTACAAAGTGCACTTAATAAAATATTTCTGCTGTTGTTCTCTATCTACTCTTGCCTTCAAAAGCACATTGTGACAATGTTAATTGCATTTAATTTTACACATCATTTATGAAATATGATTACATGGATGTTAAGTGTCATGCTGTGCTCTATCATATTACATTTTTCAATTTACTGTTACAAGCCAACAGCAGCAGAAACATCAGACTTTATTACTTTACAGCTTTTGATAAAAACACAAGATTTATCTTCTTCCATGGATGAACTTCTGGCCGGAAGTAAGTTTAAAACAGGACGACGTATATCATCCTTCAAAAATCTCTTGTACTTGTTGTTTTGTTCTATTCGCTCTATGAATAAGTAACTAAGCACATTGTCATGCAAGGATAGAAGAACAATAGAGCTCGGCAAATGTTTATAGATAAAAATAAAAGGAAACATGAAACAACATTGCACAAGCCATCTTCTTTTATGAATGACCTTTGCCTGAATTAACATTTGCTACACTTTAATTCATCGTCTTTTATGCTTAACGTACTCTTTTTCTGAATTGCTTGCTAAAGCAATTTTCCATTCAGAAAATAAAAACAATTTTCACAAAAACAACAACAGAACACATAAAAAAAGTCTAAAAATGTTCACAAAACATGACAAAAATTGAGACAATGAACCTGCGGTGGTCCTCAAAATAAAAAAAAAAGAGTATAAATAAGGAAAGAGGAAGGGCACAAGGTTGTAAAAACATTCAGGATACAGAGAGCATAAAAGGATCATTTCTCATTTAAATATTAATTGCGGTTGACAAACATGTGACAAACATTTTTTTGTCTTTCACTCCTCTCAATGTCGGCAAATGCTCCCTTTTATGAGTACATCTGTATGTAGGTCGTAAAATATCAAAGCAAAATCTCTTACAGAGGCGGCAAATGAAGAGAAAAAAAAGTGATTTTTTGTTTAATTTGAGTAATTTCTTCTGAAAATCATTAGTACGATTAGCTCTGGGGAAAAAAAAAATAATCATTGAAAATGTTGTGAAGCTCATAAGTGTATTTATGGCTCTTTTTCGGGAGTCATAAAATGAAGTAATAAGATCTTTTTCCACTTCACTCCGTGACGCTTGTGAGGGTATATGTAAATTTATGTACAAGAAAACATAAAAATGGTTTTGCCGATCTCGATAAAGTTGTGTGAGACATTTTAAATTGAAAGAGAGGTCTGAAGGCGTCATAAAAGTAATAAAATTTAAGAAAATTGATTTAAATTGGTTGACAAGGTTGTGGTTGGTATGTTTTTAATTAATATAATACTTAACACTGCTATTAATGAGATCAATGTGTGATGATTGAACAGCTCATTAGAAAATTGAATCATAAATGAGTGTAAATTGCTCTCAGTTAATTCATTTTCATTATATTCAGATGAATTTAATCACAAATAGTTGATTGATAATTTCTAAAATATTTGAGTTCGTGATTTTTGTTTATCATATTTTCGTTGAGTTGGCTCTTCTAATCAAGCGAAAGCTTATGAAAAAAATTTTAAAATTTTTCAATGTTATGGAAATTCAATTTTAATAAAAATTTCTAGTTGAGCCTAAATTCTAATGAAAGTAATGAATTTCTCTTAAGCAAGCGACGAAAGTTCTTCAGCAAACACTAACTATAAAATCTTTGGTGCAATCAATGAAAATGGTTTGGAAATTGACTCTTGATAGACGCAAAATTTATGTGAAGATGAAGATGAAGAATCAGATAAGGCCTTTTAGTTTGCTCAAATATGACGATTAATAAAATTTATTTTTAAGAAATTTAAGATGTACATGAAATGGTTTTTTTGAATTATCAATTATAAAAGTTTTTACAGTGTTCTTTAAGTAGCTTTATATGATTTTTAATACTAGAAAACTTTGTAATTAATTGATGAGTTTAAGGAAACATAATTTTATAAGCTAAGTATTGAAATGCTCTTATGATATTAGCAATAGCAAAACGTCGTTCCATGCTAGTCAAAACATTGAATTCAGATCTATTGAGTAAATCAAATCGATTCTTTGCAGTGGAGATTGCTGGTAAAACATCATCATTTGGTGGATAATCTATAATTATTTGTTTGGCAAGACGTGGATTAACATATTTTAAATCTTTAGCAGTTAGTTTTTCAGTACAAGCAACACATTTGCAATCCTTGGTCAGAATATTAGATTTACGTTCTTCAATACTTATCGAATACCATGGACCTCTAAAAGAAAATTATTATTAAAAATTTATGTAAAAAACATTTCATACTCACGCAAGTGATATAAACAATTCTTTTCCTGCTTTTATCGGCTTCTCAACATAAAAGATGCATTTGTTGTCAATGCAAATGTAGTTTACATTACGAGTGCATGAAGATTTTATTGCATAGCCGAAATAACTGAAGAACGTACCATCAGTTACCCATCCCGATGGAGATGATGATGAAGTATGATTATACATCAATAAATAATTGAATAAGAAATTATCAAGTGCGAAAAAACGTTTAGAGATATCATCAAAATTATATGTAGGTATGTAAGTTGGAAAATCATATGATGTGATCAAACATTTGTACTTGTTGTATTGAGAAGTTTTTGGATCACTGAAGTCAAAATCGAATAAATTTCTACTCTTTGGTTTCGTATTTGATACTAGTTCTGGGAATCCACCGAATATGTCACGCATTTTTATCAAATAGACCCTATTTTGTTTAAAAAACGATTGCTCCAAAAGCATACTATCAGCATAATGATAAAATTCATTGCGACATTGTGTAGAGCAGTACATATAATTCGCTGTGAATATAAATGAATCGATTAGTTACATCAATTAATAAAATCAATATTCATGGCGATATATTGACCTTGACTTACCAGTTTTTAAACAGGGTATTAAGTTTAGCATGTTTGTTTTAAAACAATTTGCACAATGTTTGTAGTCTCCATCGTAATAAGTTCGGAACATACTGATGTCTTCGATCGCGATAATATCACCAGCTTTTAAATCTTGTGTTGCATACACACCCTTACTATATTGTCCTTCTTTCTCTGCCTTTAAACCTTCAATTATCCACGGGATCTTCTTGTTTACAGGATATGATAGTTTAAAGAAATTCCATACGTGATTTGCTTGATCTTTTTCTTTTTTATTGCCATTTTCAATTAACTTCAAACATTTTTCTTCTCGTTCGTTTAAATTTCGCAATTTTTCAGTAGGATAGCCACACTCACGTGCAAGTTTTATGTTATCAATGCATTCTCGATACTTTTTCGCTTCAAAATATGCAGCACTTCGATTTCCATAAGCAAGTGATAGAACTTCGTTTCTTTCGGCAAATGTAATAGCTTTATTGTAACTAACCATTGCATTGTAAAAATCAGACTTTTTGTAAAACTCATTTCCTTCTACACGCCATTTATCAGATGTTGAATTATCTTTACGTTTTAATTTAATAAAAATAGGACTAGATTGTCCTTGATCCATTTTAAAACAATAATAAATTTTATACAGAAATCAAA
>JACWBX010002638.1:0-36702 GCA_014622435.1 Polypedilum pembai | reverse complement strand
AGAAATTAAAAGAATTTTTTGTGATTCAAAAATTCGAATAATTGGGAATTTTTAATTTTGTAACTCATGATATATTTACCTGATTTAGCGATTGAATTTTATTTCCTACCAATAATGTCAATAACTTTATGTTTATTTACTGACTTATTTTATTAATACTCACTTTTTAATTACTTAATACACTTTTTTGAAAAATCATCTCGCGTTTGAAAAAAAATTGATTACACAAACACATTAACTTTACAATCAACATAGTAATTTTTATTATGCAGATTGTAAGGTAAAAATTTTACAACATTGGAAGTAAATTCTACTATTTTATTGTAAGTTTTCAAAAAACAAAAATTTTACTATATTTGTTGTAAAATTTGGATTTTCTTACAACAAATATTGTAAAATTTCATTTACTACGATTTTACAACGCGAATTGTAACATTTTTTTTCTGAGTGTGTCAAAATGAAATTTCTTAAGCGTGGAAAGTTTACAAAGTGGAAATAAAGAGATGTTCAGAGATTTTGTGGTATTTTAAAATATTTTTAAAAATTTATGTACAGGATTGGAAATCTGTTAAATCTGTTAACGGATTTCGTCTGTTGACAATTTCCATTTGTTAACATATTTTCCTGTGACAGAATAGATTTCGTCAAAATCTGTGAAAGATTCTGTTAATAGAAATTTATTTATCCAATCTTGCTTATATAAATAAGAAATCATTCAGATATTTAGATAAAAGCTTTGTTAAAATGCATTTACTAAGCAATTTTGTTAATATTTTTTGAATTATAGAAAATTATTTTCATTAGGGTTTTTCCTTTATCTTACAAGAATATCCAATCAAAACTTTTTGCGTAGTTAGCATAACAGAATCTTCGAATTTATAGCTGACATTCAACTCTATACATATGTGTATATCAGCAGTGGTAATTTATTTAATCTGCAACAAATTTTGAAGCTAAAACCTTTTACACGACACACTTCAACATGGAAATTTTCTTCTTAACACAATAAAATTTTCTTTTTAAAAGAGCAAAAATTTATTGAAAATTTTGAATAATTTTTCTACTTAATTTTTGAATTTACGAAAACGAAATTATTTTTATCATTTTATAATGTCAAACATTTGTTCATGTTTAGCCTAAACAATTATTTCAATTATTATATTAGAACAATATTCAAAACTGAATCAAAAGAATTTTAATTGTGTTTTTTTACTTCTTTTGTCTTACTTTTCTTTATAGAAATAAAAAATAAAAATAAATTTATAATAAAAAGAAAAGAAAAACAAAAGACAATAAATAAGTGGATTGATAAGAAAATTGCAGTGTCTGAATATATAAATTTTCACATATTTGTCTGGACATGAGGAAAAAGGCAATCAAGAGCAAAAAAAAAATAGTTGCTGACAGTAGAAAAGCAAAACAATTTGCAATTTATTTTTACCCTTATTAAGCTGTGTCCAGTTTTCATTTCCACGTCGCTTTGCGAACTCCCGTTATTGCATAAACCTCCATTTGTGTTGTTATTGTTATCATTCACATTCTGTCCCATACACAGACGCTTGTTGTGCGGCCCATCTGTGTCGCATCCATTGAATGCCATTTTCATTATTACTGATTTATTTTTCTGCTTTTGTTCTTTCGAATTTTTTTTTCTGACTGAGTTCACTGCGTTTTTATATTTTTTTATGATTTACTTTAATTGATTGCACATTCAACTGCTGTTGCTGCTTTATTACAAAATTGTTTACTTTCACTACTCAGCTTGCATTCACTATTTCACTTTCTTTCTTTTTTTTTAATTTTTGCTACACTAATAAGCACAAAAACTAATTTTTTTTTATATTTCTTATTTTGACTTTTTATGCTTTATCACTTAAATTTGTTTTATTTTTGATAAATTTTGATATTTTTTTATACTCAAAGGGAATTTTTTTTCATTGATTATGTTTGAATTATGATAAATTGTATAATTAAAATACGAAAACCAGAATTTGATAATTTTTTTCAAAATTGATTTGGAATTTTTCCTTTTTGGATTTTATATTATCTGTAAATAAATAAAAAATTTGAGAATATTAAAATTTTTGAATAGTTGTTTTCTTATAAAAACTTCTTAAAGCTAAAGTTTATCTAAAATTTTAAATATTGTGTCTGAAGCTTTATGAGGTTGATGATTAATTAAGTTTATCATTAACAAAAATTTTGTCATAGTAAATGTGTTTGAAGTAAGGAATATTCGTATTGTGTGATTAGAAATTTTCCCAGATCCTTGGTGAGCCACATATTAGGCTAAGACTATCCATTTATAATTTTCATTTTTTTTTGTGTGTTTTTGATCTTTTTTGTACTTAAAAATGTCTTTTTTTATTTCCATTTTTGAGTGCATAGGACTGCCTTAAGACTTGAATATTTTTTGTTTTTGTTTATTTCAAAATATTTCTATTACTTTGATTTTAATCAGTTGAAGTTGAATTTCTTATTCAAAATAATTGATGTTAATAATCAAAGAAATCAAAATTGTTATTTTGATTAAATTTTGTTTTCCCTAAACAAATCAAAAATAATTAAAAACTTTTCAGACCTTAGTTACACAAAATTTACAACTCTTAACAGTAGCATGTTAGTAAAACTTTAAAATGTATTATAATTTAATTTTTTCAATTTCAGTTCATAATTTTTCAACTTAAAGGTTCAACTTTTTCAATTAAAAACTTAATTAACAAGGCAATTGTCGGAATAAAAAAACTAAACTGTATTATCGAAATCATGTCAATCAAAAATTTTGTTGATTGCAAAGAAAAGTTGATAATTACAAAAAACAAAAAAAAATTTTACCACTAATAGAGAGAGAAAAGAGTGTAAAAGAATTAATGAGAAATTCAAAAGCAGACAAGATAATTAAACCCACACAGAAAAACACTTTTTGCTCATTAATCATACTTAAGTGATCAAAGAAGTGATGAAAATTTTTCTGTTTATTTTGACAGAAATGATGAAAGAAGAAGAAAACTAAATTTTTTTCACAAGAATATTCTACATCTGCTGTTGCAGTTTTCAAACACAAAATTTCATTCATGCTTAAAACCACATGACAGATGTTAGTTTAAACAATTGATTTACCACAAAATGCACATTTTTCATTGGTTTTTCATCTTTCAAGGCAGTTCATGAAATTTATATATTTTCAATTTTAAACACTTTTGTGAGTTTCATGAGGGAAATAAATTGACATGAAGTTTAATTAAATTTATTCATTTTCCGATGCTGGTGCTTTGCTACTGTTTATTATAATTAACTTTACATGTTGGGAATAAATACGCTGGAGCTTCGAGTGATTTTATTAAAAATAATGAAATTATGCTTGCTTTTTTCCATTAAATTATTATGTATTTGTAATTATATAAAAAGTTATTGTTGGGTAGAAATTTGTTCGAAAATTTATCGATCATATAGAGAAAATATTATATAAATGTAATTATCAATTTATTGGTTGTAAATTGAATTTTAAATAAGTTTTACTAAAAAAAATTTCAATTTTCTTCTTTCCTTACATTGATCATTTGGTAAAATTATTTATTTAAATATATTTAAATGCAAAAGACAGAGAGATGTGTGTTGGAAAAGATAAGATAAAATTTATAATATTGAAGCTGAAAATTTTGAATGCAAAATTGTAGACAGACAAGATAAAAGAACTTCTAATTTAGACTTCGATGAAACAAGTTAGACCATGTTAGAATATATTGAACCGAACTTCACCCTTCTTGGAGGCAGATGAGTTTGGTAAAGAAGAGATAAAACACTTGTAACACTATAGTGAAGATTGAGGTTTTATTAGAATTCAAAAGAAACCTAAATAATACTTAAAACTGTTGTCGAATTTTCAAAAAATTCATGTAAAACAAAAGAACTTTTTGTGACAAAAAATTCATGAAAAACTCTAAATATAAATTTTATTTATTCATCAACAAAATTATTTTTCAAGAATAAAATTTTCATCAAATAATTAAAAATTTATTAATTCTTCTGTTTGTTTTCAATTTCAAAGTGTGTTTATCGAACCATATGATGATTACACTTAGCTTGTATTGTTTCGCTAATTTCATACCATTTCACATTATTTTCGCAGAAACAATGGATTTTCGACTTAACAAACATTCAATGGAATTTTAATTTGTTTCGCTATTTCATTGTTGTCATATTTACGGGAATATTTGAAAATATTTATGAGGTTCTGTATGTGACTCGACTATAAATAATCTGATTAAATTTTTTTATGTAAAAATTTTCTTTTTCATGTCGATCAACTGTAAAAAATTTACTTTTATATGTAAACTATTGGTTCTAATAAAAATTTGTGTTTTTGAATACAAATTATAAGATATTTTCAAAAAACAGCTTTTACTTTTTTAACTTTTAGCTGATAATAGCTCTTTTACTGTTAGTATTTAACAATAATGAAAACTTTAGGTAAAATTTGAAATATTTAGATTTTCAATAAAATACAAATTTAAAATTACCAGTAGAAAGCACATTTTTGTAAAAAAAAAATTTTGTCTAACGCAAGAGATAAGAACTCTTGATAAGCAAAACAGAGTAGTCATTGAAAAATGTTTTTCAATTGAAAAATATCAAAAGTTTTTTGATATTGCTATTTTGATAGAGTTCTTACTCCTTGATTTTAAGTTTGCAGATCATTTTAATTTTTTTATTATTGTCAAATTTAGCATGAACTTTGCACACTTTAAATTACTCATTAAAATAAGTTTCAGTTTTATGAAAACTTATCAACTTTTATAAAAGATTTAAAAAAATTTGTCAAAACTTGAAAAGCAACCAAACAAAAATTTTTAAAGTAAAGTAAACTCATTACGTGGAATAAAATGAAAGTAAAATTTTTATTATTTCTGAGCATGTTTTTGGTATTGAATTTACTTTTACATGTGTTTGTGACTGCATAAAAAAGAAACAATTTCTGCGGTTCATTTTTATACGTTCGTTCAACTCATGAGCGAGAGATAGTAGTGAGACTTGCAAACACTTGCTGTTACAGTAACGTGTTTGTAAGAAGAAAAACTAGAATTGTAAGTGAATGAGAAACAGAGAGAGAAAAAATATCTAGTTTGAAGTTATTGTAAACTAATTGTTGACCTTCAACAAATGGTTGAAAAATAAACGATTTTTATTTCAACTTTTCTTTAGATTAAAATAAAAACCAAAAAATTTATTCATTTAATTTTTTTTGGTAAAAATCAAGATCATGGAAAAATCACTCGGAAAGTAAATCGTAAATAGAAATAAATTTTACTTCTGAGTGATTTTCTCATTGAATATGACATTTAGTTGTTTTCTCAAAATTCATAAATTTAAACCAAGAATTTCTGGTTTTTTAAATGAAGCAGTTAATTGTTTTGATAGCCGCTTAGTTCGCTGTGAGATTTCAATGGCAATCTGGTGCTAAAAAAACTGAAAATTTGATGCCTAATTGAATTTTAACAAGTCTGAATTTATGAACGACAAGAATTTTACAAAAAAAAAATTGAATTTTTGCTTTCTTTTACGAACCATTTTAAATTGCTGCATGTATTGTTCTTGTCTACAAAAATTACGCAAAAATTTTATATACAAAATTACTCAAATCTAAATTTTCATTGTTATTGTCTAAAATCTTATGCATTTTATAAATACAAGGAAATTAAGCACTGAATACAATTAAAATTTTTAAATAAATTTTTCTATCTTTACTTATCTATACACCACATTCATAACAAACAATAACTTTTTAATCCACAATCAGATTATTTTCGCTACTGTCCATAAATTATAAGCTCAATTTGTACTCATAAACTTCTGTTGTGTTGTGTTGTTTTCTAAAGTGCTTTAATCTTTTCACTCTTTTGTCTAATCGAGGTATTAATAGTCTGCTATTATCTCTAGTTGCTTTATTCATGGATAATTCGAGAAGTAGAGTAAATACTTAATTATTTCGATCATTGTAGAGAATTATAGATTTCTTTTTTGTTGTAGCCTTAAAGGCTTTCATTTTTATATAAAGAGAACGAACTTTACAATTATTATAGAAAAAAAAAAATCAAAAATTTTAAAATGGTGTAAATTTTTCGAGTTTTTAAAACAATTTTTATTTCGTTAGAATAAAGTCGTATTTCAAAAATGTTTAACTTGTTTGTTGTTTTAGTTCGCTTTCAAGTTAAATTTTTAGCAACCTTAGTCGACAAGGCAAATTTTTTTTCTCTTTAGTTTAAAATGTGAATAAAAATTGATAGCAAGTAACAAAATTTTAACCGATTAAAAAATAAAACAATAATTGCTTGAATTTGTTTGTTTTTCAATTGAAAATTTTAAATGTATAACTGATGTAACTTTAGTTGAAGTTAATTGCGTTAATCGATTTATATTTAGAATCTTCAACTTTTTTTAAACTGTTTCGAACTTTGAAAAATATAAAAAGTCAAAAAATCTAACTAATTAAAATAATTTTTTGTTAATTCCATAAGAAATTTTCAAATTTAAAAGCTTTTTCTTTTTTCATTTTAAAAGTTTTTCTTTATGAAAATTGTTCTCTAAAACGATTAGTACTTTAATTAATTTTCAAAAGAGTTTTTTTATTTTGTAAACTCTCAGCAAACTTCACCAATAGAATTTTTTCTGTAAATTGCGTGTCAATTTACGTCCACTAATTGCCATTTAATAATTTCATTATCATCATTTTACAACAAAAAATTTCTTGCAAACTCACAGTAATCATTTTTTAAATACAAAGTTTTAAGCTTAGAAACGGTTGTAAAAGAAACAGTCGTGTGTGCTGCTATGAAACGCAAAATTAAATCGCAATTCGAAAGGAAAGTAATTTTTTATGAAAAATGCTTTAAACGAAGATGTGAAGTTGAAGGTTGAATAGAGAAATTTGGTGCAAATGTTTAAAAATACTTATTTTTTCCTTTGTAAAATTAAGAAGTTCAAATTTAGTTTTAAGCTTCTGCTATTTTTCTGGTGAACTTTTTAATAATTTTGTTTTTTCTTAATGAACTTCAAACAACCTCAAAATCTGTCTTTCACTCATTCACTGCCATTTATTGCACCAGTCACTCAAATCATGCTAGTAACAAATCGACCTTGACTTGCAACTTGTTTCAACACTGTAGCATGCAATACACCACACACTTATGTGCAATTGGTAATATGAAGTTGGCGCAAAATTTTGCAATCAAGTTTCAAGTCTTAAATCAGTTTTCATGAAGTAAAAATGGGAAGTGAAGAGAAAAAAATCGAGTTTTATTGGTATGGTAAAAAATTAGAAAGTTTAATAGTTGGTCAGATAATTGGCTATTTGGATTAAAATAAAAACGACGTAAATAAGCAATTTAAAGGACTTTGGAAAGTTAAAATGTTGTTTAATTTATTTGTTTGACAAGACATTTTATCTTTCATTTAATTAATTGTTTAAATCAATTTAATTAGTTTATTTTTGTATAATTTTAAACATTTTGAACTTTTGATTTTATTCTTTGAGAATTTTTTGAAAAATCTAATTAGAAAATTAAAATCAATAAGATTTTTAAAATCTTGGTTCTTTAAATCAAGACCTCAAAACTTTTTGAATTTTTGATTCCATTGAATTTTATCGTAGAACTTAAATAAAGAATTTTTAACTTCATGTATGAAAATTTGAGCTTAATTAAATTCAATAAAAAAGAATAAAATTATTTTTCGATTATTCTATCGAAATCAAAGTTCTTAGGTCTTTCTTTAGATATTTAACTTTTTTAAATTCCTTTATAATTTTCATTTTTTTATCAACATCTAAATTAAGGAGTGAGAATTTCTGATTCTTCAAAAAAAAAGTCGAATTTAGTTATCATTGAAAAGTCTGGAAAAATCAAAAATTTATATGGGAATCTTCATTTATTAATAATATTTGTTGCATTTTTGATGAAGTTCGTATGAATGAGTAATAAAAATCTAATTAAATCGATATTCAACTTCTTCAACAAAATGTTTTTTTAAAGTTTCAGGAAGTAAAAAGTATTTTAGAAACTAGTGCAAGTGGTTCACTTCGCGGCTTTTACTTTTCCAAAGGCATGATTGAATACCTAAACTCTTATATATTGATTGCTCAGTACTAAGTCAATGAAAGCAGAACATTCAATATTATTTCTTGCACTTCCAAACATTGAATGGTAACAATTAGCAACAGTTGATATAATTTGGTAGCTGAAGAAACCACTCAATTCTATTCATTGAATTTTAAAACACTTTTACTTTTAAATTCGTGTAAAATTTAAATCTCAAATTTTTCATGCTTCTTTTCACAAATTGACACACGATTCAAATAAAAAATTTAATTTTTCATCATTACAGCATGAAACATTTTCAGTCATTAACTTCACATATGCTCTCATACACAGAAGCTCAATCTTTAACAAAAGAGCGAGCCAGAAGCATGAGATAATGTTGTTACAAGCAAAAAGAGAGCGATTAAAGTGAAAATTTTCATTGTTCGATTATAAAATTGGATATGCCCAGACACATGACATACATAGCTTAATAGAGGTGAGTGATAAGTATGCGACTATTTCTAGTCTGCATGTACATGCTGTGAATTTAATTTCTCTATGTAAAAAATAGAAATGACTTGTTACTATATATGTGAGAGCTAAATAGCTCTAGGTTAAAATTTATTTAATACTTTTTGTTATTTTTTCAATTTTGCAGAAATTTCAACTATAAATCAACAGGAGATTTTTTAAAATGATAAATTTTATGTCTTAAAATTGATTTTAAATTTTTAAAAAGCCTCAGGCAGAGGATATTGCAAATACAAAAAGTTTTTATCTATCTCTATAAAAAATCATAATAGTCAACAAATTGTTACTTTCATTGTTATATCACTGTCGTTTAGTATCAAAAGAGCTGCTAAACATGTTTTCAAAATTCTACATTCAAAGCTAAAAGAATTTATCAAGTCTACTTTAAGATTTAATTTATTTTTATTCTAGCTCTAATTCAAGAACAACTTCTTTTCCCTTTTTCAAATGAATTGTTACACACCTAAATGAAAAAAAATCAAAACCTTCAAAACACACACTGCTAACCTAAATTTGTCTTATTTTCTATCAGTTTTGTCATGATTCTTTTAATTTAAAAGTTTAAACTTCATTACATAACAAAAATGTTCGTGAGTCCCAGTTGAAAAAATTTCAATCACATTCCGGCAGGTATAGTTACTTCCATGACCTTATGCCACACATTTACTTGTTTGTACACTGATTTGTGTGCGCCACACTTCTCCTTTATAAATACATGTAAACTTTTACATGTTTGCCTTTGGAATATTTTTAGTTTAGGACAGAGAACGAAACAGCTTGCATGTTGTTGACTTTTGGGAGAAGGAAGCAACTTTATGAAACATGGCAATTTAGAAAAGGCAGCAGAAATATTGTTAAATAAATAATTTTATTATTCTGTTGTTGAAAGTAAAAAAGTTTTCAGTTCATTCCTCTCGATTTTAGTTTATTCCTAAAACTTTGAAATTTTTTTGTGATAAAGGAATTTTCATTAAAAATTCAAATACATTTTTTATATACGCTTCAAATCTGGTGATAGTTGTAATTTTTTGTTTTGATTTTAGCAAACATAGAAAAACAAAAGAAATTTAAGAAATTTGCGAATCAAAAATGTTGCAATAAATCGATTTTAGCGCCATCTATAAGTGAAAAGTTCAATATTTTAGAGAAGCGTCCATATTGAGAATTTACAAAATTAGAAAGTAAAAATTCTCTAAAATATTTCTCTTTACTTTTATAACATAGAATTTTTGACCTCATAAATAATTTTATGAGTTTTCAAAACAAACTCTAAAAAAACTAAAGGATGTAAATTAAGCTCAATAAAAAAAGTTTAAATGAAAATTTCAATAAAATTTTGCTTAAAAAAGTTAATTTTATCCAAATGAATTTTAAAAATTTTTCCCACACATACACCACAAAGAGGACTATTGTAGTAGACTGCAAACTTCTAACTTCCTTCCTTTCTCTTCATTCAACAACAAAAACTCAAATGATTGTATGAATATTAAAATAGTTTTAGGACTTTTTTCTCTTTATTTCTATACCTTCTCACAGCATCATCATCATTATTATGTTGTACTCTTTTGAATAACAACTAAACATGGATGAGAGAGAAAATATTTAGTTCATACATTTTGGATAAAAAATTTACTTTTTTGTATCGAGGCGGTATTTAGGCAACAATAAGAATAAATTTTAAGAAAACTTTTTGATTGCTTAAAAGTTAAAAACTGATAAATTCTAGGATTATTTATATGCAAATTTATTGAAAGCTTATTAACACTATTTTAAATGATTTATTAGAAATTTTTTTGTTATCAAGAGCATTCATTCCTTGTTTAAAATAAAATATTAAAAACAGAAAATTTTCAAGTATTTTTAAGAAATTTTTTTTTGGCTTTTAATTTCTAATTTACTAAAACCTCGTTATTTAAATTTCATGTGGTTTTTTTCTTATTCAAGTAGCGAGTTACAATTGAATTGAAATTATAGAAAATGATACAATAAAAACGGTGAAAGAAAAAGAAGAAGAAGAAGAAAATAAATTTATTACGTGAAAGAGAGCTAAGAGAATCTCAGAGAGTGAGAGAAAGTATGCAGGCAAAAAAAAGATAAATTGAATTGAATTATTTATGAATAATCAAAAGAAAGAAGCACAAGCGAGAGAGAGAGAGAGAGAGAGAAAAATGTGTTATTGAATTAGTCGAGGAGGATGATTGAAATGATGAATTGCTGTTGGTAAACGAAGAAGGGAAAATGAAGAAAATTTTCTTGTTTCTGCTTTTGGCTTGTTTATGATTGCCACGAGTATTGAAATTTCTTGATCATAGTGACCATAAATAGAATTTTCAAATATTTCCTACTTGAAATTTTTCATAATTATTTCTTTTTGACAAAATCCAGACGAAAATTCTTCAATCAATCTTAGAAAAATATTAAATTATCATTTTTTAAAACAGCAACTTGTGTAAATAAGCTTAGAAAATTTTTAAAATACGATTACTTAGTGATTCATTTTGCAGACAATTGAGAAGAGCAGAAATTCAATTTTGAAATCGGATTATTGATTTTTGCTGCTTTAGTTGAAGTAAATTTTGACTATGATCTGAAGTTGAGTGATATAAGAGGTTTATTCAATAAATTTGATTGTAGAATTTTGATTTGATCAATTTTCGCTTTAAAAACAAAATTTTTATGTCTGCAGATTTTTAAAAAGTTCTGTAAGTTTTCCGAAATCTTTTAGAGTTCTCCCGTCGTCGTTGACTTAAAATTTTCGAAAAATTCTGCCATGAAAATTGTAGAAAGCGCTTCATGATCCTTTTCAATTTTTAAAACAAAATTTTTTGGAAAACTTTTATCAACTGTTCATAAAAAAATTTAATTGCGGTTTACAACTTGTGTTAAATTTTTTTATTGATTTCTAAAAAATTTTAGATCTTTTAAAACATTTTAACAATTTCTCTTAAATTCAATCAACAGTGTAGAATTGAATAATTTTTTTCTCATTCGTAATAACTCTGTTGCGTTTTTACTGCCTCAAACTTACAACATCATTTGCCAAATGACTTAAAAAGTTTTTTCTTATTCAGCATCAAGTGCCAGAAGTAACAGATGAGTGTTTATTGAGTTAAATTCAGTCTACATCATCTGTTTATGAAGACGCGTGCCTTGTGTCATAAATCAGCAAAAAAAGACTAAATCATTAATGCTTTCGCTTTTTATAATAACAAAAAAACTATTGAATTTCCTAAT
The DNA here is from genome assembly GCA_014622435.1 of Polypedilum pembai. Taxonomy (NCBI): domain Eukaryota; kingdom Metazoa; phylum Arthropoda; class Insecta; order Diptera; family Chironomidae; genus Polypedilum; species Polypedilum pembai. The sequence continues at coordinate 24,862 of JACWBX010002638.1, read as the reverse complement.
TTTGCTGTCATTTTCTTTCCATAAACTTCCTGACACATTTCTCCTTATAAATGTGAAAACACAATAGAATTGTTCTGGCTATGAATTGAAAAATGAGAGAGAAAAATATTCAACAAACAAATAAAGAGAGAAAAATTGAGAGCGAATGTAGAAAAATTTCCATTTATCGATTTTTTGCATGAAATTTTGTTTCATGTTTACTCTGCTTAATTTAAATTTTGGTAATATGAAAAATTTAAGAAAAATCTCAAAAAATTTTTAAAACGTTTTTGTTTGATTAAGTAATGAATAATTTAAAGCCAAGCTAAGATTAATAAAGCAAATATAACCAAAATATTTCTTTCTGAGTAAATTATTTTTTCACCCACGCACATCCTTTCTCAGCTTTATTAATTCTCTCTTTTTGATTATTAATTTATCATTTGTCAATTAATTTAATTAAAATTCCTTACGATTTTCATCAATTTTATTACGATCATTTTCATTTTTAAAACAATTGCAAATTGCAAAAAAAAACCTGCTTTTCTCCACATTTCTTTTCATTTGATATTTTTTCTCTCTCACATTGTTCACTAACACTAATACAAAAATATTATAAGGTAGCTACACACATAAGGGGAGAGAATTTTCACATTTTGTCTCTGTGTTGTTCGAAGGATTCCATTACTGTCGAAAAACTACGGGGATGAAATGAGAGCGAGAAAAATTTACAAATTTCGCTGATTTCGAGATTTTTTCATGATTTTGAAAGGTTTGAAGTTGCTGCTTAACATTTCAACTTTGAGTACCGAGAAAATGAGTGTTTTGAATTATTTTGAGAATTGATTTGTTTGTGAAAAATTTAAATTAAGAGCTTTCTCTTGTATGATTTGTTTTTTTGAGAATAATTTGATGAGCAATTGGTAGAATTTTAATGAATGGAGAAATCATTCATAATATTGAAGAAATTCAATTTGAATAGGATTTTGGAAGCTACGAATTAAACAAATATTTTTAATTAGACATTTTTGATGTTTTATCAAAACAAATTTATGTTTCAGACAATTTTTTTCATTCATAGAGAAGTTCGGTCCGTACTTAGAGAATTTTTTCTGATACAGTCTTAAATTTGTTTACAGTATGAATTTTTTAGAGTTATTTTAAAAATCTTTTCATTTTTATGGTCTTTTCTTCATTTCTTATACAACATAAGCTGTACAAAAAATATTTGTTACTCATTTATGTCCTTATGATAGACTTTATCTAATTTCTACTTTCATAACATTAAAAATTATATATTTTAAAATAATTTCACAATCCATGTCAGAGTTGAAAGTTTCATTTCAAATTTAATTATTCTTTTAAACAAATGTCAATATTTTAAATATTTTTTGATTAAGCAGTTTAAAATTTGGAAATGAACTCAATGAATATAGTTTAAAAGATGTTTAAAGCTACCAATTAACATCAACAGATATCATTTGCTACCAATTAGTGTTTAAAATTTAAATTTTTTGTATATAATGACAAACTAAAGCCTTCAACTGTTACGAATAGGATTAAATTGTCCCGACGAAGTAAAGCTTCATTATTCTAAATAGATAGAGATGTGTTTGAACTTTTTCATTTCTTGGAAATAAGAATAAAAAGTAATTCACAGAAATAAGATTGTTGAAGTAAAATAATAATAAAATTGATTGCAATATATTTGTTTACATATATGAAACAATGCTTTTAAGCTTTAATTAAGTGATTCTAATCCGTCAACTATATTGATATGAATATGTGTTGTATTGAAGTTTTTTATTTGAGAGTATAGAGTGAATTTTGAAAGAAAAAATTAGAGTAAAAAATATTGTTTAAGAATGCGAAATTTTTCAAAGAAGTTTAAGCAAATGTTGAAGGTTAAAAATCAGCTTTTACATATTTAGAAAACTTTTTTTTTAAAACTAGAAAGCTGAAAAGATAATTTTTCTATTTATCTGCATAATGCTGAACCCTATAAAAAGATTTCAGAAGTAAAAATTGTAGAGTCAATTTGAAAGTCTAAATTTTAACAATGTCTAGAATTTACGTTTTAAAATTTTGAAGAGTTTTATTTTATAAATTATTTGATACTTTAAAATTATTTTTTTAATAAATGATGTTAAATAAGTAATTTAAAGATTTAAAATTTTACTGTTCAAAATTCAATCTCACATTTTTCTTCTTCATTCAATTTATAATAAATTCATTAACTAGATCCATTTACCATCAAAAGCATAACAATCTTAATTATATTGTCAAATATTTTGCTTTTTCCAAACACAATTTTTTCTTTTTATTTTTCACAAATCGCACAATAGAATTTTTTTTGCTTCAGACACAACAAAAAAATAAAAAATTTAGTTTTTTGCCTACCGCTTATTAAACTAGGTAAAATTTTTATCCACAATTCACATTATCCAAATTTTCAAGACTTTTATTAACTTTTTAATTCAACTTTCTCGCGCGCGATAGTCGAATTAAGTTGGAAAATTCACCGCCGAAAAAATAAGAGTTTAAGTTCAAGCGAAAATTAATTTTTCACTCCTCTCGTCTGTGCTTATTTGTCGACGTTTGAAATTGTTCTGCGAGTAAGATTTTCTCTTTTACTCGAATTTCGTTTTATGCTCACCAATACATTCATCACTTTTCTCACTTTTTATAAAAAATAAGAAGAAGAAGAGAGAGAGAAAAACTTTTAAAAAAAATTTAATTTATAATCAAAAATTTTTTAAATTTAAATTAGTTTTTTACTCAAAAAATTTAAAATGTAATTTCTCATGTAAAAAATAATTAAAAGATTGGATTTTTAAATTCAAAATATTAAAATTCAATTTTTCAGTTGGTCAACGTTAAGAAGTTTTGTGTTTTTAAATTAATAAATTTTAAATTTAATTTCATGATTTTATCAGCTCAAAATATTTAAAATCACTAAATATTGTTTTATCTACTGAATAAATTGAAATTTTTTAATTATTTTTAATAAACGACTTTTTAAAATTAAAGGCAAGTTGAAGTAATCTTATTAATGCTCAATAGTAAGAGAAAGAGAAATAAAAAATATTTAGCTTATGCTCACCAATACATTGACATATTTCTCTCTGTTTTGCAATTTTTCATTGATTTTCGAATATTCGCACGAATGAAAATGCTCAAAATGAGAAAATTTTGATATTTTCAATGTGGGATCAAATTGGAAAGTTTTTATAAAAATTATTTTGTTTTAATTAAATAAATTTGTTAAAATAATTGAGGGAAAAAATACACGAAAATATTTTTTCTTAAATTCCTTCAAAAACTAGTTCTTTCAAATTCCAGATCTAGGATGGATAAGATAGATTATAATTTTTCCCAGGCGGAGTTATTGCTAACTCACAGGATGCACGTAGACTGAAGAACCTGTTGTGACCTAATCACGACAGTGATCAAGTTAACTGTTTATTGCAATTTTTACAGAGAAGTTGAAAATCCAGATCTTAATTTAAATTTTGCAATATTATTCATTTTCATTGGATGAGAATATTATAAAGTAAGAATAGCTTTTTTTCAAGACATTTCAAGCAATTTTTAACTTGTATATAAACTAAAATTCGGCATTATGTAGATAAGAAGAAGTAAATTATACGCATAATTCTGCAGTATGCCGAAACCTAATATAAAGTCAAATCAACTGCTCAAACAAAAATCTTATTAGAAGCTAAAAATTTATAAACTGAATGTGTAATGTATTTTAATGAATTTTTATCGATTTTTTGCCATTTGAATATAACTTTTATTCAAACATTTATTTTGTACAGAGTCCGAAATTTTTTGCGATTAACTAAAGTTGCAAATAAATTTTATTCGATTAAAATTTTCAACCAAAATTTAGTTGACTAAAAATAAAACACTTTTTGACTTAATTTTAGTTGATTTTTATTTGAAATTTTTAATCGAATAAAATTTAGTTATTTGCAACTAAAATGTCAAACAATTTCGGACTCTGATTTTGTGAATTATTTTACCAATGAATAATAAGTTATGAATTAATAGCTGAATTTGTAGAAAAACACAAATTGTTAAAAAATTTACCAATTTTCCGATGATGAAACATTTACGAATATTTAAACAGTTTTTATTCGAGACACATAAAAATGTTGTACACCAGATGGCACTTTTTGTCTTAAAACTAAATATTTCAAAAAAAGAAAATTGAGTTGAATAAATTTCAGAAATATTTTATTTTACTTTTTATTGTACAAATATTTTAAATTGAATCACGAAATTTTCAAGCTTTAAATTGTCACACATACATTACAAACATTCGTATAAAGATGATAATTTTGTTCACGGTAAAACTGTTTTAAATATTTTTCAGTGAGAGTATCAAATTTCCACTCAATCGTTTTTCACATTCATTCAATATTTTTCTCTCACCGAATAAATTCATTTTCACATATTGTAACTTTTCTTGCTATTTTTTCCATTATTTCTACCATTTCCAAGCTTCTTTTTAGATTTTCTTTCATTCCAGTTTATGTCAGTGTCACTTTCAGAATCATAATAAGAATTATTTGTAGTTTTCTTTCTGCTTGCAATACGACTTGAATTTCGACCAAATCCCATGCAATTTTCTAAATGGCTAGCAAATTTATTAGCAGACACAACTTTCTCACAGTTGAGACATTTGCAGTTATAAAGTTTGTTGCCACTGCTTTCATGACTTGATGAGCCACTTTTCTTATCATCTTGTGATTCTGTTGTTGCAAATGCTTCCTAAAAAGTTTAAAATTTTATTTATTTTTTTTATAATGAGTTATATTTTTACTCACTGGATGTTTGCTTTCAAAATGAGCTCTAAAAATTATCTGCATAATTGCTTCATCTACTAATTGATCATACAAGTACTGTGCTGCGAAATTTAAATTTGTTTGATTTGATATCGCTTTTTGAAAGTCTTGAATTAATTCACTTTCACTTTCATATTCTGCATTTATTGGACGATCTGATGAAGACATTTTTCAATTTTTTATTAAAATCTTCTCTAATTATTTCTATTTAAAAGAAAATTTTTTAATCTCAATTGAATTTTATTTATTTTTGTTTCTTTTATATTATATATGAGGGGGCTGAAAAGTTTGAAAAAATTCATAAAGATGCAAGAATTCAAACTTTTTTCAACGAATTTTTAAAATTTAATTCATTGACAATAATTAATTATTAAATATAAGTGTTCAAATCTTTTTAAATTTATTAATTTTTAAAGATTCATAGCTGTGTCAAAAAGTATAATTAAAAGAACAAATTATTTTTAATAGAAGAAATTTATGTAAATTTTAAAAATTTACTATTTAAAATCAGGTCTATGCACTCAAAAAATAGAGTTAATAAAAGGCATTTTAAACACAATAAAATACAAAAATGTGTAAATCTGTAACAAATTATTTGTTACAGAAACGTACAAAAAAACACAAAAAAGCAGATGAAAAGTAATGACTGCTTAGGCCTGGATTGAAAAACTTTAAAAGTTTATAATATTTACTATTTCCAAAAAAATTTTAAAATTTCTTATTTAATGTAATATACCCTATAATCAATATCATAACATAGAGATATTAACCGAAATCTTCTTTAATCTCTTTTATTATTTTATTATTTTCTTTTTTTTAATTCTTCTCTCTGTTACATTACTAGAATTCCAAATAATTGTAAATTTCTAATAACTTCCCTATTTCAATCTGAATTATATTAAATACATTTTCTCAAATACACATGTTATCTGAGCAAAGAATTATATGTTTTGCTCAATATAAATTACAACCAGAATGGTTACAATAAAATCAAAATGTAAATCATAGACATCAATATTAGTATAGAGCTGGTCTGTTTCACTTGCAAAACACTTCTTTGTATTTCTTTTATTTTTTCTCAAAAACAATTAAAATACCTTCAATAAAATTTAATTTTCGAGAAAAAAATTTCAGTTACTAAATTTTTAAAATTCCTAAAACTAATTTAATGACTGTGAAATTTTTTAGATGATTATTACCGAAAAAACTCAATAATACAAATTTATTGAAATCAAGGTCATTGGCTATAGCTACCGAAAACATATTCATTATTGAACTAAAAGATTTACATCATTTAGTTTTTCTTTTTTTCTTTGTAAAAAGTTATTTGATTTTAAAAACAAAAAGCTTCAATTATCACATGTTTAATGTATGAGTAATGAATTGAATTTAAACATGATGAGTTTTAATGAGAGAGTATTTTAAAATCTGCATTACAAAACGATTTTTTTTTTGGTTATTTTCATAAATTCAGAGATTTAAAATGAAATTGTTGTAAGAGGCTTGAGAAATGATAAATAAAATAAATTTTCATTGATTTTTATGAATTAATGTCATTGTTTATAAATTACATATATGAGGAAAAAAAGTTTTAAATTAATTTATATTTTATATAGAAAATAAAATAAAAATTTACTTTTTAAAAACGAAGAGTTCATAAATTGCTGAAACTTGAACTCAGTTATTTTTTTTCGTTACATTACATTTACAAAATGTTAAAATTAAAATTTAAAAGATTTCATTTATTCCGGAACTTTAATTTGCTAACAAAAATATTTATTAAAAATTCTTGTTCTTTAAATAAAAAATTGAAAATAAAAAGCAAGGAAAAATAACTTGTGTAAAAAGTTACAAAATAGTTTGAAATTTACAAATTATTATTTAATTAACCCCTTGTAAAATGATGAATATTAATTTTAAATTGTGCATCTTCTACATGATTCAATATACATTTAATTCAAGTAGCTAGAACTCTTGATCCACAAAACTGAGTAGTAGTAGTTTGACAAAGTTCGCATCACTTAATTCATTTATTGTACATACAAAAACATTGAACCAGTGTTGTCTTTGCAGAATAAGCATAATCTCAACGATTCGTTATAACTTTTTAAAGAAATAAAGTTTTAAAGTTATTTATTAGTAGAATAGCTCACAAAAGAAATTTTGACAAAAATAAGTTTCTATGAAAAGTTACAATAATCAGCAAGAAAATCGTCGAAATTTTACAAAAATAACTCTGCATTGAATTAATTTCATAAAAGTTAACAGATTAACTTAAAAGCAGCTTCATTACATGATCATTGCATTTTTTTTTATAATCGACTGAAATAAGAAAGATGTTACAAAATTAAAATCCATGAAATCACAGCAGTTGCCATGCTATTCATTAAAACTTGTTATCAAACAACAATTGTGAGAAAAATTGATGATTCCAATGTTAAATAACTTAATGATGACAGCAAATAGAGGTACATGAAAGTATTTATGTTAGGAAGATTGAAAAATTGATATTGGGAATTTATTTGTAATTCATTTAATATTTGAAGGTAAATAGTTGATTCTTTTATTTAATGATTACATAAAATTTGATAGATTTATATGTTTGTGTTGCCTAAAATTAACTACTATTTTAAATTAATGAAGATCATTTATCAAAGGGAAATAAAATAATTTCAAATAATCTTATTACTTAAAGACAAATAAAATTTTATTTAATAACTTTTCCCCAGGCTTAGACACGTTGTTCTTTGTTGCTTTTTTTTAGCTCTTTGTTGAATATTTTTTTCTCTTGTACATCATGCACTAATTTATCCAGAATGAATTCTCAAAGTCCCGTTGTGCAAATACAAAAATGAGCAAAAGAGATCAATAAAGAGTAATTAGAAATATTAAATATCAAAGAAGAGCAAAATATGGAAGCCATAAAAAGCAATTTGTTGTTCTTCAATTGATCTTTCTTGCTTTTTCTTTGTGTGACCACTCCTTGACTTTTTTGAATTCAAAATGATTTTTTTCTTTTTACAAGAAGAGTGAACTCTATCAAAAAAGTATTAATAGTTCGTATCATCCGGTTTTTGAATTTTTATTAATTTTTCTTTTTAATTGTTAAGAAGTCTCAACTCTTGATTGCTTTTATAGTAAACAATAAAAATTTACAAAAATTATTGAATTTAATTTTAATTTCATTTTACTTTCTATCTATATAGGATTGATATTTTCTGCAATTTAGCGTCTTTCTTCTTATCAAAATTTCAAAGAAAACGTTATTTAACAAATATTTTGTATCAGAAATAAATGTGAAACTTTAATATTTAACAGTTGATTTGGGTCAATGTAATTTGGTTTTATTATATTTCTGAAATATTAAATTTAAATATAAACACTTTTATATAACGGGAAAGTGCATTTTTAAGAAGACGTTTCAAATTAATTTGCAAAATTTTTCAGAGTTTAATAAGTTTTATATTTTAGTGCTTTTCTGATAAAAAACATTGTAGTTTATACATTCACTTTGTTACGCTGACTATCTGGATCCTGTTTGAGGCACAAATTTTTAAAAACTGTAATAGCTAAAGGTTTTTACTTTCTTTTAATTTGTTTGATTTTATCGAGTTGTTAACAACAAATTTGATTTGAAAATTTTCACAATTTGTAGAATTTAGAAATTAAAAAACAAAATTTTCATTGTGAAATTTATAAGTAAAATTTATTACTTTGAGAATATGAATATCATACAATATTTATAACTTTAAATGCCTACTCAGTTTTTTTGTTACCAAAAGTTGTTTCATGAATGACAAAAAAATCAATCAATAATTTTAAACAGTGCTTAACAAATTAAAGGTAAAAACATGAATATCGTGAGTTCTTTTACATTCTCTGCCTATGACATGATGCAAAGCTTCAGAAATTGGTGCAAGTCTCAAATGTCGATGAATTCCAAGAGTTCTTTGTTGTAACTAAAGAAGAATATTAGGTTTTTTTAATAGTAAAATAATTTGCCACTTTCTAGCTTACCATTTCAGAAGGTAAATGCATAGGAACTTTTAAAAAAAGAAAAAATTTCTTTTAAAACATTTTGAAATTTAGAGACAAAAATTTTTTTCTTACCAATAAAATTATTTTTTTCTTCAACTTTTTCTGTTGTTGTACTAAATTTTAAATCTCTAAAATTTAAACTAGCACCTGCTATTATTGTAAATAATCCAAAAACTAACAAAAAATTTAAAATCAACATTTTGAAATTTTTTACACAATTTTTTACACAATTTTTTTCTTATGTTTTTATCATTCAAGAGCTACTTTTAAACTGATGAAAACTTTTATAAAATTGTTGTCTTTTAAGAAGAAAGAAAGAAAGTTGAAAATTCGCTTTTTAAACAATTTTGATTATCACGAACTACACAGTATGATCAATTAGCGAATGAAAGAATTCAAATTGGGAAGAAGATTTCATCAAAAAAAAAACATTATTTTTGATTTATTGAAAAAGTTGTATGTGATTAATTGGTGATGATTTGATAGATTGAAAATTTATCAATTTTCTAATTATGAAAAAATTTTTATTTACCCATTTTTGTTTGTTTTAAAAGATATTGAATTGAAATTTTTTTGTGTTAAATTTCTATTAATCATAAAATTTTTAATTTTATCAAAAGTCTCATTAATATTTTATATAAACCGAAATATGCATTTTTTTCTTTCTCATTTAATGTCTTAACAAACCTCTATACACGTGTTTGCAACAAATTTTTTTTTTCTCAATTGCCAAGCAAATTGTTCACCGTCGCGGAGAGAAAATTATCAAGGTTGAATGTCGAAGCACAATTTTTTTCTTCATTTTTTTTTTTGCTACCAAAAATTGTTTAGTGTACATACAACAACTTTTTTTATTTGATATGATGAAATTTCTATGAAAGAAAATTTTCGAGAAGGAAAAAAAAAAATTTTGCCTTGAAAACATGTGAAGGAGAGAAAAAATATTTTCAATTGGTCTGTTTGCATGATCACTTTGATAAATAAAAAAATTATTTATTTTTTATTTTAAAATTTCATATATTAGTGAAAAAAAGTTTCAATTCAAAATTTACTTTTTTCTTCTCTCTCATTTTTACCTTCATCTTCTCTCAATTTACTCAAATCTCTCACTTATTACCAAAAAAATACTCATTGTTCAATTACTCAACAGTTCAGCAATGAAGAAAAAAGAGTACATTTTACTTCTCTAAATTTTACATTTCAGTTCGTTATAAACATTCATGCTGTTGAGAAGCAAACAGTAAAAGCTCAAGATTAAAAAATTTATTGACCTTAAAATAAATTATTGAACAATAATTTCGGAAGATTTTTGCAATTTTGTTTTACGGATTAATTTACTCTCTTGCGTGTGATTTCAATGTCAAGTTAATTATCTTGGAAGCACAGTGTGTGTTGTAAAAAAAGAAGAAATAAAGAGTAAAAAACTTATGACATTGAAAGTGAATTTTTAAAATTTTAAATTTAAAAGTAAATAAAAGAGTTTTAAAACATTTTTGTACATTTTCAATTTATTTCAAATAAAAACATAAAAAAGATGAGAATAAATGCCAAAAAAACAGATACATCGCATTTATTGCGAAATATATCAATTGCAGAGTTTTATGCAAACAAAAATGTGTTCATTACGGGAGCTACAGGTGAGAATTAAGTTCATTTACGTCTCTCTTTTTATTATGTGTAAATGACAATTGAAATTTTCTTCATTTCTTAAGTGCATTTTATTTACTTTAATCTTGCATAAGCCTAATTTGTAGTAAAAATTTTTCAATGAAAAGAGAAAAAAAAGTAAGAAGAAACGAGTGTAAATGACCTTGTCTGTAAGCCGACCTTTACGTTTCCTCTAATACCGCTCTTAAACATCGTATGATTCAACTGAATGAAAATAAGTTTTTTAATTTATTCATTGAACAGTTTACAAATAATTTTAAAATTTCCGAATTAATTTTTCATAAATTTCTTTAGTGAAATAAAAATTCTTCATTACTTCTCTGAAGCTTATAAAAATGTGCATACGATTTGATATTTGAGAGATTTTTTTATATTAATTTTATTCCACTATAAAGCATAAAACGTTTTATTCGAGTACTTCTATTTGAAACATATTCGGTCACACAATGATTTAGTAATTATTCTGACCATACGACTTTATAAAAACGAAGATGAGTCTGACGTTTGTCATTAGACCTTAGTATATACACTGCAATCCGGTATCAGTAATTTTTGACCGTTTCAACTTATTTATCAAGGTAGCTTAAAACTCTAAAGCTCACTTGTATTATTCTTTTTTTAATTAATTAAAAAAATCTAATGATATAAATTTGTAGATTTAGAGTTAATGATTTTTAAATCCTTTTGTTCATTATAGAAAAATTTAAAGATTTTAATATAGCTTTTGATAGGTAGAAAAGTACTATCTGGTATATAATTGATCTGTGGAAGAATTTATTAACAAATTTTTATTATTATAATCATGAATAAAATACTTAATAAAGACTTAATCGATATCAGCTCTATGATATTAAGTATTTTTGTTGGAAATACGAATAATTCCTGTACAGCAACAATAAGCTTGAATAGATAAAAGGTTGATCTTGGCGTTCTGCCAAGCTTTTAGATAACCGCCGATAGCTTAGTGGAAGAGTACCTGACCGAAAATCAGGAGATGCGGACTAGATTCGCGTTCGGAACAAGTCATGTCAAAGTGTTTTTTCTCTGCTCGTCTGACAAGTTAATTTATAGTTCAATGAAGAGTTTACACTCTTTTTAAAACCAATCGTACTTATAGTTTGATAACTGAGAATGGAAAAAACTAGAATCGCGCTCAAAATCACCTTTTACAGTCGATTTGAAATGATCTAATTCAAACAATCATGGTATTTAAAATTTTTTTAAACTCGCTCTCTAAACGATAAGTACTAATCGAACGATTTTTAGTTGACTTTTATTAAAAATTCTTACCAGTAGTGAACAATTTCTATACATTTTTGATCTTATTTTTTCAACTTTAATTGAGGCGTGAAAAACAGAAATGACTTAAGTCCATTTCGACTCTAAACGTTCGTTTCTCAAAATCCATGGTATGAAATATGACATATTATACATTGTTAAAAAGGTATTAAAATTTCGTACACGATTCTGGACAGTTTTTTGATATAACATGCATGTGCATAGCGCACAATGCTGTTAAATGGACCAAAAAATGTTCAAGTTCAGACGCTCACTGTACAAAATTCCGTTGATAAATTTTTTATCTAAAAAGTGGAAAAGAAGCCTATTAAAGTAAACCTTTTGGCATGCTTTTACTCTAAGCTCTCAGATTTTTCGTTAAAAGTTTTGTTTCTTTGAATCTAACTTTAATTTTATGAATTTCATGATATTAACTTTTTTTCATTTGATCATAACTTTTGGTAAAATTGATTAATTTTAATGATTTTTACGTAGTTTTACTATATTTAAAACAGATTTAAAGGAAATAATCTGTTTTAAGTAAAAAAAATTGCAAACAAGCTAAAAACTGGCTGAGACATGCATTCTTTTAAAGGCTTGTTATTTCGAACTCAATATTTCTTTAATATTAAGAACTTTTGAGAAACTTTTTTAAGCTAAAAAATAATTAAATTTATTGGTATTCAATAAAGAGTCATCAAAAATTACCATATGTATTGCTATAAGCATGTATATTGGGCATAGGCATGAGTCCAAGGTGCGTGAAACTCACTTTAAAAATTCTCGTAAAAACGATTTTAACTGGTTCAAATTTATCTATTTTTACTATAAATGCAACATTAATGTATCTGAAAATGTTTTTAAGATAGTTTTGGAAATTTCTGAAAATTTTAATACCTTTCTAACAATGTATAATATGTCATATTTCATACCATGGATTTCGAGAAACGAACGTTTAGAGTTGAAATGGACTTAAGTCATTTCTATTTTTCACGCCTCGATTGAATTCAATTTAAGGTGTAAAATGTACTTTATTCATCAAAACATCAAAAACAAACTGAAATCAAAGCTTTGTCAGATCTTTATTATAGTTATAATTATATTTAATGGCTTATTAAACTTGAACACGAATAATACAAAAACAGACCGGCAGACATTTAATCCATAAGACAATTATTTCTTCTAAACTTTGCTCTTAAATCTTAACCTACGTCAAGATTTTTATTACACTTGTTTATTGGACTGTTTACTTGCTCCTAATTGTATGAAATTAATTCATATAAAAAATTTTAATGTGTTTACAAAACTATGTATTTCAAATTCCAAAACATGTCCGTAAACATCTTCCTTTACTGCAATTAAAAAATATTCATTTTTTACCCTTTAATCAAATTATTTTATTTTAGAAAAACAAATTAAAAACGAAAACAATTTCAAAGTTAAATATTGCTTTTTATAAAACTTTATTTTAAATAAACATTTATAACTCACATAATTTTTTTTTTTCAGGTTTTATGGGTAAAGTGCTGCTCGAAACATTACTCCGTAAATGTGGACAAATCAATTATATTTACATACTTGTGAGAATGAAGAGAGGTGGTAAGTTTTACAGCACTTTTGAATAAAATTAATCTTTTAACAACTAATTGTCATTCACAGTTGACCCAGTTCAGCGATATCATGATTATGTTGATGACATTGTAAGTGAAATGCAAAATCAATTGAAAAAATTCAAAAAAAGTTGATTTTTTTTTCAGATCTTTGACAACATCCGAAATACAACACCAGAACGACTCACTAAAATTAAACTCATTAGTGGTGATATAACTGAAGAACAACTTGGAATAAATGAAAAAGATGAGCTCGAGTTGATTGAAAATGTTCACATTATTTTTCATTGTGCTGCTAAAGCAAAATTCTCCTTGACATTGCGTGATGCTTTGAGCTTCAACTTACATGGAACTTTGCGTGTTCTACATTTAGCTGAGAAAATTAAAAATCTTTTAGTTTTTTCACATTTCTCCACATCTTACTGCAATCCTAATTCAAAAGTATTGGAAGAAGGCTACATAGAGCCATTTGAGGATCCTTTCAATGTTATCAAAGCACTTATATCAGGAAATGAGAAAGATTTAAAAGCATTAGAGCCAAAGTGAGTTGAAAATTAAAAATCTTCTTTTTTATGGTTCACTTCTTTACTATTTACATTTGCTGACACACAAAAAATATTTCATGCAAAATCACGGTCATGAAACTATTCTTCCTTTATTATAAAGATCAACAAAATTTATTTTGATGTTTCTTTATTTACTTGTTAGTTTCTCAATGATAAATTGTCAGTGAACTGTGAAATATTTTCCATAAAATGTTTATTTTAAATTTTTGGCGAATTTTTAGAACACATAATTGACAAACAATTTATTTAACTGAATTTATTGAGGTTGCACAAACATTGTATGATGAAGAATCTAAAATTGCGTTATGTTCTAAACAAAGTTTTTAATTTCTATGAAGTTTTTGTTACTAGAAGCAAGTCTTAAAGAGCTAAATAATTTTTATTTCTTATTTACTTTATTAAGCTTAGTAAAGTTTATTTGATAAACTAAAAATGAGTTAATTAAAATTCAGAAGTAAACTAATAAACTACAAGAAAACGCAAGTCATTTTCAAATATAGTTCTCATTAAGAATAAATAAAAATTATAGCAAATAAAATAGGTATAAAAGAAACACCGCATCCTCATAGTACTTTTCCTATACTATATGATAATTTAAGCGGAAAAACTTAAAATATTTTATAAATTTCTAATTACTTTTCGTGTGGCATATTTTGACTTGCCAAAGGCTTGTTTCGAGAACTTTTTCAGTTTGATTTCGATGGTATTATTAAATAAAAAAATTTTATTTCTTTGGAAAATACTCAAATTACTATTTGCTTTTCTCATTTAATTGAAATGTGTGCTTAATTAAAGTTCTGTGAAAATTCAATGAAATCAAAATATCATATTTGGTTTTGTTATTTCATTTTGATTTACTCATACAAAAGGGAATAAAAGGAATTTTTCGAGCGGATGAACACTGGGTCAAAAGGGCAAAACAGCAAATATAATTATAAGTATAAAGTATTAACTTTCAAATGAACTCTTTAGGCTAAATTATTGACCAGAAATATACACATGATTCTTTAAGTTGTTGATTTTCGTTACAATTTAATTTTTTTCCTTCATTTCTTTTTTGTTTTTGACAATAAATTTTAATTTTTTAAGAAAAATCTAGGTATGAACTTACGTGAAAGATTATTTTGGAGTCAAAATGAGCAAAATGGAGCAAAACAGAGCAACTTGTAGGTTCCAATTGCTCTCAAGTACCATTTTTTGAGATAATTAATTTCTTTTTGCTTCTTATAGCTCAAAATTGCTCTTTTTTTGTGTATATACACCTGAATTATTGAATTTTTGAAAATATTCAATTTTTTTATAGTAAATAAAATCTTTATTCAATTTGCTTTATTTGAAAAGTTTTTCAATAATATTTTTTAAAAAGTAGATTGTAAAAAATTACAAATCTTTTTATTTCTTATTATATTATATTATATTTCTTGAAATTTGAAAATCCTTGATTAATAAATATTTTCTTTTTCTATCATTTATCAAGTAGTTGTTAATCCAGTTTTATTAAAAATTCTCTCACATAAAATTTCTCAAGTTTAATTTCAAATGTCACAATTAACCTTTATTAACTTGAACTATTTCGCAATGGTCATGATCAACAATTGTCAACTTGACATTAATCAACTTTTTCTCTTTTTTTCAAAACCAGATTAATGCGTGGAATGCCAAACACTTATGCAGTCAGTAAATTACTCTGTGAAGAACTTGTCTTTCTCTTTAGTGATCGAATAAATTTTGTTATAACTCGGCCAGCAATTGTAATTTCAGCATGGCAAGAACCTTATCCTGGATATGTTGATAATAAGAAAAATGGAATGATTGGTCCAATGATGGCACGTGCAAGTGGCGCTTTGAGAACAATTTTGTCAAATCCAAACAAGCCAATTGAATTTATTCCGGTCGATATTGCTACACATGCAATAATTGCTATGACAGCCAAACGTGGACTTTTAAAAAGCAATGAAATTCTATACTGCAATATTGTTGACACTAAAACTAAACCGTGGACTTTCAAGCAATATTTTGACTTGGAAATGGAAACTTTCTATAAATATCCTCTTAGAAATCAACTTTGGTGGCCTTATTGTGTGATTACTGACAATAAATTTTATTATAATTTTAGAAGAGTCTTTTATCATTACTTGCCAGCAGCCATTGGTGATTTTTTTACTGTCATTTTTAGAAGAAAGCCACAGTGAGTAAAAATTTTATGACATTTAAAACTTTTAGTCAAATAAACTTTTCAGATTGATTTTCTTCCAACGAAAATTTGATCGTGGAATGCGCACACTTGGATTTTATAATCTTCGTGAATATGACTACAAGAATGAACAATTTTTAAATCTTCCAAAGGAAATGAATGAAAAAGATCGAGAATTATTTTATTGTGACTTTGAAAGGGTAAAACTTTAAAATTTTATTTTTTTATTATCTTTTTATTTATTTTTCATTATTTTATAGCTCAATATGGAAGAAATGTTAAAAAATTACGTTCTTGGTGTGCGCAAGTTCATTTTAAAAATTACCGACACTGATTCATTAGAATTTCGACGAGGATTACTGACACTGTAAGTAGAATTTAAACAAAAAATGATAATTATTTCATGTGTTTTAACAACAATTAAATTATTTTCATTTTTTTAGCTACTGGTACGTGGATCTTCTTGTTTTAATCATCTTTTATGCTGTTGCTTTTGGAGTGATATTGCTTCTTCTGCTCTTTTTATTTGATCGTGAAAATTTCTTCAAATTTTTCGATGACATTTTTAAATCTTTTATGTTTTTAGCTCAAAATAATTTCGTAATCAGAGATAAAGTTTTAGAAAAGTGCAATCAAACTTAGATTTAAGTCTTCCTGCAATTTTGTAATTTTATAGAACTATGCGGCGGAAAGTATTTTTTAACTAGCTTAGAGTTTTTTTCTATAAAGTCAAATTTATGACAAGAGAAAATAACTTGTATAAAAAAGTGAAAATTGTTTCAATTTCCTCACCTATTAACACTTAAAATTTTCTTTATATGAATTAAAAATTTGGCCTTATAGAGACAAAATTAATCATGGTTGCTTTTTCCCTGTATAAATTTTTTCATGAAAATAAAATGTATAAAAATTACTTGAAATAATTGTTAAATATAAAAACTATTAATTAATAATCACAGAAATATTGCAAAATATTTCATTTATTGGTATTCAGGATATAGATTTTAAAACATTGTATAAAATTTAATTTAAATAATTTGAGAATAAAATTTCTTTGAAGAATTTTCTTGATTATTTATTTAGGTTCAAACCTATATTTTGGCCGACTATTTTCGGCTAACTGTTGCGTTTTTATGTACGTCATTGTCGGTTGAAAATTTGACCAATTTGTCTAACGAGAAATTAGCCAAATTGTCGCTCAACAGCTGCTTTAGATTTGAATTCAACGACTTTTCGGCAGCATATTTAAGATATCACGTAAGTCGACAATTCCGACAAATTGGCTGAAGCTTCGACCTACAAAAGCTTACGTGAAAACGCAACAGTTCGTATTAATCTTGTTGTTCAAAACACTTTATGAAACTTTCGATGAGTCAACCGACATTTTTACAATTAAAGCTTTCAATATTTTATAATACAATAAATTTGATAACAATAAAATAATAAATTTTATAAAGATAACTGATTTAATTCTTTGATAGAATATTACCCTTTTGTAATTAAAAAAATCTATCAAGGGTTGTAAAAAACTTTTTTAAATAAGAAATTAATTTTATCAAAAATATTTTAATGAACTTTGGATTTTTTCAAGGGGTTAGAACTCTTGATAGCGAAAACAAAGTAATCATTGAAACTCAAAAATTTCATATGAAACTTACAAAAAATCTAACAAAAGTTTTTGTTAATTTGTTAGATATTTTGATAGAGTTCTTCCCCCTTGGATTTTTTAAATTTTTTTAAACTGTCTTATTATCATTGGTTATTAATAATTTAATCAATTAAAATGTTGCAGAACTGTAACATAATAAATTTTTGTTAGTCTCTTAAACAAGGTTTATTCTCACTGAGACAATATGAATTTATATTTTCTATAAATAAAACAAAAATGAAATAATAATAATAATTAAAACATCTCAACCGCTGTTACATTTATATTGCGATTACAAAAATTCTTTAGACATTTAATTTGACTTGCGTTTTTTCAGTTTTAAATTATTTTACAAAATATTTTTAAAGAAAAATACAAGAACTGCAAGTATAAAAACAGAAAATTTCAGAATTAATACATTACCATGATTATATCCTAAAATAATAGCTTCATAGCCTTCAATTGGAATTCCATCATTAATTTCGATTCGTTTTCCATCTTTATCTTGTGCAGCAGCAAGTGAATTTCCAATAACTTTGTAAATTACTGAATTTGGTTCTCCAATCAATTCCAAATCAGTCACTTTTACTTTCACTAAATCTTTTCCATAATTGATTAAAATTAGCAAACTTTCTTCTTTAACATCTTCTAGTTCTCGTTTGAAACCAAAAGCAAATTCACTCAATTTTACAATTTTAAATCTTTCAAGTTTGCCTTCTTTAATAGCTTTGTGTTTTCTCATAGCAATCAATGATTTGTAAATTTCTAAATGACTTCCTTTGACTCCTTGTTGTGCTGCAACGTTTACAGTCATAAAGTCATCGCCAATAGGCAACCAAGGTTTGCTTGAATTAGTAAAACCACCATTTGTTTCATTTGTCCATTGCATTGGAGTTCTATAAGGGGCATCAGAACGTGGTTTGTGAGTTTCATTGCATCGATGACCAGGTTGATTATGGTCATCATCGTAGTAAACACATGAGTCCTGCATACCAATTTCTTCACCATAGTAGGTAACACTTGTGCCAGGCAACATTGTACAAAGAAAATTAAAGATGTCAATTCTTTCAGCACCATATTTTGTTGCAACACGCGATTGATCATGATTTCCAATCTGTAAAAAGAAATTTTAATAATAATTTATAAATAATACACGATAAAAATTAATTACAGCCCAATTTGTAACTTCTCCTTCTGGAAGCAACTTAAACCACTCATTGATTGTATTAACAAAAGTATCAGCTGTTGAGTTTCTTTTAATTTTTTGAATTAGTTGAAAATTGAATGGTAAATGAGCACCTTTTCTTGTGCCATTTTCATTACGATAAAATTTCATAATTGTTTCTGGTTTTGAATAACTTTCAGTCATCATAATTCTGAAAAAAAGAAAGAATTATATTTTAAAGTTTTACGTTATATAAAATTGCAAAGTTCTTATCAATAAGATAAGAGAAATTGCATCAATTCTCAGTAAAAGATATAAAAAAATTACCTTGCTCTGTCATTAAAAGAGTCAAGTACTTCACGCCATTCATAAACCAATTCAAACATTTCTGGCTGATCTTGAGTATAAGTGTGGTTTAAATAATCAAAGCTCGTTGTGTCCTCAATTCCTTCAACTATTGCTTCATCAGGTGCTGTTCCATCATCATTGAAATATTCAACACCATGTGATATTGCGTCAATTCTAAACCCGTCGAGTCCAAAATCAAGCCACATTTTAAGAAACTTTATCCAATATTCTTGTACTTGTTTTTCACGTAAATTAAAATCTGGCATAGTTTCACTAAATTGAGCATAGAAATATTCCGTTCGATTTATTTCTTGACCATCTATTTCACGATTCCATCCTGTGCCTGGTGAACCACCAATTCTTTGCCAATTAGATGGTGGAGATGATTTGTTTTCACCTTTTCCTTCAAGCCAAACAAACCATTTATCATAAACTGGATCTTTTTCCAGAGATTTCTTGAAAAATTCATGGTCAGAACTGCAATGGTTTGGTACAAAGTCAACAATAATCTTCATATTATTTTCGTGAACAGCATTGATGAGGTCCTTAAAATCATCTTTTGTGCCATACCGACTTTCGATTTCTTCATAGTCTGTGATATCATAACCAAAAGATCTGTAAGCTGTTTTGAAAATTGGAGTCAGCCATAAACAGTCAACACCGAGTTCTTTGAAATATGGAATTTTTTGCTGAATTCCTTTGAATGTTCCAAAACCTTCACGATCTCCACCACCGCCATCGTAAGAATGTTTGTGGATATATTTGATAAAAACTTGCAGTTTTGTACCAATCTTCATCAGCTGAGAAAACAAAACCGATGAATAATAAAACTGTGCAAAATTTAATCATTTTAATTTAACTGATTGACGGTTCGCGTGATACTGAAGCATTTGCTATAGATTAAATGGCTTTTTATCAAATAATCGGCTATCATTCAATTATTATCAGATGAGTAATTTTATTTAAGTGCTTGACATGTTAGGAAATAATTGTTCACGTAAGCTTAACGTGTGATTAAATTTATGATTCATTAATGTTAAATAAATAAAATTAATATTTATAGCATTTGTTGGTGAAATTGTAGAGATTACATCATCTGTTGATAAAGTTATAAACCTCACAGCGATTTTTACTAATTATAGAACTAATAGAGAATATTAATGAGATTTTAAGCACCCATTGATGAAGTTATAAAACTTTCAACTTTAGCAGATGAAAATGTTCTTTTTTTCTATTGATTTTGTGCCTTGTAATAATTACTAACACACTTATTGTATTAAAATTAGCCAATACACAAGCCTTCTGAATAATATGGAGTTTGATTTGAATATTTGAAAATCTAAAATTTAAAAAGAATTAAATTGTTGAATTTTTCAATAATAATAGCTTACTAATGTGTATTTAGATCCTCTATGACAGAACTGTAGGAAAACTAGCTTAGAAATATTATTTATTTTATGAAAACTCTATCAATGAAACAATCGTGCAAAGAAATGCAAAAAGTTGTGGCACCTGGCTTATTATGACTAATGAAATTTATTTGACTTTAATTAAAACATATTTGAGCTTTTCAATGCATAAAAGATAAGAGAAAAATTTTCTTCCTAAAAATTATAGAATCTTTGTAATAGAATTTGAGAAAAATTTTTCTTTTATTAAATGAAAATGTAAGAAGAACTTTGTAAAAATTGTCTTCTACGTATATCTATATTGGAATATGCCTAAGCATAGACAAAATCAAAAGTGTAAGTAGCTACAAATAGCAACAGTTCATATGACAAGTTTATTTTTAAAATTTTATTTAGCATTTATTTTTCGTCTGATAAAATGTTTAAATTTATGAGCAATAAGAGATAACGTAAAACTGTTGCGAATTTATTTGTAGAATTGAAGTAAAATTTTTTTCATTCACAAACTGATAAAAATATTACAATTTCTAAATAATTTTAAGTTCTCATTACAAAAATTAGGGTAAACAATTATGTGTTTAAATTTGATTTTCATCAACAACTGCAATAAAGACATCATCATATAACTTTTCATTATAGATAAGAATTTTCTGCAAATTGTCAAGGTCAAAACTCCAAAATTCACTACCATATATATTTATAGTCAAATATTTGTCTCGTTTATCTCATTTGGTTGTGCAACTACAGCAACAGGTTCGCAAATTCAAGGTGTCTAAAAATCAGTATAAAAGAAGACGACTGAAATGAGAACTTTAGTCATTCAAAGTGTAATAACCTAAAATGAAGTTCTTTGTGAGTTGCAATTTTTTTAAAAGAAGTAGATAAAAATTTAATTAATTCAAATTTTAGTTTGCTATTTTGGTTGTTGCAATAACTGTTGCCGCATTCGATGATGAAGACTGGGTTGCTGGATTTATACCAAGAACTCATCGTGCAGTAATTGAAACAGATAACAATTCAACTGCCTACTGCCAAAGTGCACCAGACTATTCAACTATTTGTGAAACTTCACCTGGTTGCAATAATACCGCTCCTTTTGTAAGTAGACAAAACAATTTTTTAATTAGATAAAACAAGTGAACATCTTGTGATATTTTTTATAAAAATATTTTTCAGATGTGCTACAAAGGAGCACCGATTAAACAAGTAAGTAGAGATTTTTTTTAAAAAAATATTTTTAAAATATTAAGCTGGTAATTTTAAATTTAAATCTTCTTTATTGCAATTAAAATAATTTCAAAATTAATACATGTCGACATTTATTATTTAGGATCCTTGTGCTCCTCCAACGCCATACTGTTCAGACGGCACTTGTGTTGGTAAACATTATTAAAATTATCAATAATTTAATTTACTACATCTTTTCTTTGATTACAGCTACAGCACCAAGTGGATGCAGTTCAGATAGTTTTGTAAGTTCATAAACTAAAGCTTTTCTTAAATTTGGAAATGTTTAAATTTAAAAATTTTACCAGAAGAAATTTGTTTTCAAAAAAGCGCTTAATATAGTTGATTTGTGTTTTATATGAAATTTTTTAGAAATGTCCAAGACCAGGTTACTTTCCTCAATTCAATGATTGTTTTACATATTACTATTGTTCTTTCGATGGAACTGTTTTTACTGCTCAAAAAAGGCAATGTCCACCTGGTTATCCATTTAATCCAACTGGGCCACAAGACAGACTTTGTCTTAAGGGAGGTTACTGTGTAACTATAGCTTGTACTGCCGGAAAATCTGCTGAATGGAGGCCAATGAATTATGTTAATTTCACGCAAGATCAAATTGCAGCTTACTGCATTGACGGCAAATTTAGTACGAAAAACTTTTAATATTTAAATTATTTTGCTTATTTTTTATTTTTTTTTTCAGATAAAATTGATTCTTGCAATCCTGGACTTTCAATCGACCTATCTAATACAGCATCTAAAAGTTGTTCGTTAAAATGTGTTACTGACTATCAAAAGGCAGTTGCTAGTAACAGCACAAGTGGTTATTATCTTTGTCTTGGTGGAAAACCTTATTATCAAGAATGCGAGACTGGTCAAATTTTTGATGGTACTTCATTGAATTGTATAACAGCACCACCATCAACCACTCCACCTGCTTAAATTATTAAACTTTTGTCACTGCCCCAAGTTAAAATATTATTTAATATTCATATATACTTGAAAAAATTGTTAATATTAACAAAATTGTAAAAAGATTACAATGTTTAATTGAAAATGTTTAATCACAAATATATAAATAAAATTGATGAAAACTATAAATCAAAACAAACGATTTTAAAATATGTTCTGATTTTTATAATTTGTAAATAGTTAAAGCTGTTTTCTTTTTCTGTTTTAATTGAGAAATTTTTAATTGACAATTTTATATTTCTTTCTTTGATTGCTTCATTGCTAAAGATTTAAGAGATTGAATATTTTTTGTAAAGAGGCAAAAAAGTTGAATAAATCATTTTAACCCCTTTGCTCATCATCTCGATATCAGCTTTATGAATATTGAAAGAAGAATTTTACGAATATTTTTTTTTCTACTCTTTTGTTATTAGTTCCTTTTTGTTTTCTAAAATTTTTTAAAGTTATTGATCAGAAATACGTACATATTCAGTATGCAATAATTCAGTATTTTAGTAAAAATTTTATGATTAACTTATGCATCGTTTCTAATTAAACATTGAAACTATTTTGTTATTATTACTAAACTTCATTATTCTTTATTTTTATTCAAAGTTATTGTACTGACAAAAAGCTAAAAAGTTTTAAAATCTAAGTTAATTGCTTAATATTACTTATTCAGATTTTAAGACTTAAAATTAGGGTTTGGAAAATCAGTATGCGCAGGTATGCAGGTATGCAAATATGCGCATACTATGCGCATACTAAATTTTAAACAATAATATTAATTTTGAAAGAGTCTATTAAATTTTTAGAATAATAATTGCGTAACTTTTTGTATTTAAATCGCTGTTTTAGTGATAAACATTTTTAAATTCTTTTTTGATTGTTTGGAGTCAAAATTCATCTGAAAATGTAAAAAATATCAGGATAATTGTATAAAAACAGCGAAAAATGAACAACCATTCAAAAGAAGATAAAGAAGCGGCAAGAATTTTTGATTTGTCTATCAATTGGTCTTTTCTAAATTTTGAAACATATTCATGCTGCAAAAGTGTTCTATTTTGATGAAGATATAAATGATTTCATCGTTAGAATTTTAAAATTTTGAAAAATCTCTGAAAGAACATGGTCCATATTCAAATTTATCCACGCACGCTTGCGTAATTGTCTTACAAATGAAAAGTTTAAAAACTGGTATTTTTGTACACTGATAGTGTTTTGATTGATGCATTAAATAAAAATGACTATATATGACTATATATAAGACAGAGTGCAATTTTGAATGAACTGGATTATGAATAGTTCAATGAATACAATTAGTAATATAAAATGATCAAAAACTTGGTTTTTAACTAAAAAATGAAAACTTTTTTGAAAATAATAGAACTAAAATATATTAAATTCAGAAATATAAGACTCTTTCATTTTCGTAAATAAAATTGTTTTAATATTTAACACTTAAAAAAATTTCAATAAAATTTACTATGCGCATAGTATGCGCATACTATGCGAATACTAATTTGTTCGGTATGCGTATAGTATGCGCAGGTCTGCGCATACTTTCCAAACCCTACTTAAAATTGATAAATTAAGTTATTTCATCAATTTTCGTGTATTGAATAATATTTATAATTAAGAACTTAACGTTATGTAATATCCTCAGAAGTCCTGCCAATTATCAGCCATTTTCGCATCGCCCACTGTAAATTACAGTTGGGCGCCCTACTGTTATATAGGTGAATCAACTCCACTATTATTTTATCTATCAGAACTGTGTGTTTGGCGTTAATTATTTCTTTTTTTCCGTATTCTCAACTATTAACCAAAAAATGGACGACGAGGAAAAAGCAGCTGCAAGGAGCACACTCACTCTTAGGTCACCAGTGATTAACATTAATCAAAAAAAGGACATTCAAACTCCTAAA
>JACWBX010002637.1:0-10789 GCA_014622435.1 Polypedilum pembai | reverse complement strand
CAAAATTGGGATGCTGAGTGTCAGCAATCAGATTCTACAGTTCCTCCACAAACTGGTCCTTAAATTAATTTTCAATCATATGTAAAGACTGTTAAAAGATAAATTTTCAAATAAAAAAAATACTTCCATCATCCAGGTGATGGACTTGTCCAAAATAAACAGGATTTTTTGTTGTTGTAGTTCAATTTTACTCGAAATTTCAATTTTTCAGAATTACTTCATATAAGATTATTTATTGAACTAAAAGCTTAAATGATGAATAAACAATCACTTTGTGTTGAAATCATGAGTCGAATTGCTTTAGTTTAAGTAAAATCTTTGCAAATAAAATTTCAATTTGTTGCTCATTGAATTATTTACGTAAACAATTGACAATTGCTTAAATTTTAAGAAATTCTTTTAAAAATTAAGAAACATTTTGTCATTTAAAACTGCGAATGGTAATAAAACAACTAATCACAACTTTAAATCCAAAAAAATCTTGGAAAATAGTAAAAGCTTTGGGTTAATTTTGTGAAACTTAAATGTGAATATTAGTCATATTAATATGACCAATTTTCTTAATGCTTTACTTTAAATTTACTTAGTCTAATATATTCAAGGTAAAGTAGACTTTATAGGCTAATTAATGATCAATAATAAAGGTTTCTGTAAGTTATTTTTCAATACTTTCTACAACCTCAAACACTTCGACTTGATTTTTCAAAATGTAAACATTATGAAAACAAACTAAATAAAACTTTAGAATGTTTACTTGAGTTCCATTTATTTATTGATGAAAAAATGAAGCAGATTGATTTAGTAATAATGGAGAAATTAAAATTTTTGTACTGAGCAAAATCGACTTCAAATGGGTTTTTCCGAAAAATTATTCGTCAGGAACGGTCCTTTGAATTGTCATAATTTTTTACCAAAAGCATCAATGTTCATTGTTAATATCTTAAATTGTAGTATTAATTAGTATTACAGAATGATATTACCTCCTGCTCTACTATATTCTAGTTTTGAGAAATTAGCATAACAAAACCGTTGATGACGAATATTGAATTATTGTACAAGCCTTATTATTGGAAGAGTGAAAAATAATTCAAATTAAATAAATAAAACTGATATTTATCATTATTATAAACACACATTATATTTTAATTAAATTCACAATAAGTTTGTTGTTATTCAAAAAGAGATAAAAACAACAGATGTACATGTTGTGATGTTTTTTTCCTATTAATTGTTATCAAAATTATCTGAGCAAGACTTTGAACGTCAACGTAAGTTAAATTACATTTTTATTGAAAATATTTATAATAAAATAAGGTAGGGTAAACGATCCTAATTACCAACATAGTCTAATTATCGACTGTTTTTATTTTGATGAATTTTCTCCCAAAACTCATGAATTCTTTTTAAACTATCAATCATTCCAAAGAATTGCCCAATTCTTATTAACAAACTCCAAAAACAATAAGGAAAATTCGATTGAAAATTTGATCTTATTTACTTCCTACGAATTCTATTGTATATGATTTAATGATATCAGTTAAATTTACTAGTTCGAAAAGCATAACAAAACATTTTGCCACCTCTCGGCATTAATTTATGAGAATTTCATTATTACCACATCAATAACTGTGATAGCAAGTGAACAAAGGGAAAATTTTCCATTTATCTTCATAAATTGATAGAATCTTTCAATAAAATTGTTCAACTACACATACATACACTCTCATATGACTTATACGTTTTCTTCACCGGCGGGAAAGTGGAAAAATATTTTCTTTTCTTCAAAGAAAAGCGATTGTATAGAATGTTTATGACAGAATATATCTCTGAATGGCATTGAGATGATAAATCACAAGAAATTTATTATAATCGTTAGGCAAAAAAGAGTGGGGTGAAATTGAGATCGAATGAGCAAGAGAGAAAGAGAATATTTTTATTTCTTTGAAATAACTGGCTGACTAAACTGTAACTGATATAAATTTCCAACTTTTTTTTTCTACATTCGACAACATTTATGTTCATGACAATATCGTTTGATTTTACCATTTTTCTTTCTTACTACTATTCTACAAGTACCTCGCACAATTGAAGGAGGTGACAACATTATTTTTTGCCATAATTTTATTGATTGTATGTAGCTTCAGCTTTCATCTTAATGTAGCTTGATAAAAAAAGTCTTCTTTTTTTCGCTTTTAAGAATTTTATCAAGAATTATTTCTTTCATTTTGTCTGCTATTACATAAATCCCTGGTAGAATCACACGACCATTAGGGAACATAATTTATAAATAAGCTCCAGGAGTATACAATATGATACCTCAAAGTCATTCAAATTTTGAAAATTTTGTTAACAAAAATCTTAAATATCATCATGTAGCTAATTATGAATATTCTTTGATGTAACAAAAGTTGTTATTAAACTATACAGAGAGAAAAAATTTTTAACTGGCATAAAGTTGGATCTAATAACGCTATATATGAGGCATAAAAGTCTATTTTATGACACTCATACTTTTTTCCATACAAACTTTTTGTGTCTTATAAAACCTTTTTAGCTCTAATAAAGTTTAAATTTTTTTCTGGCATAAAGTCGCTTTATTAGATCCAACTTTATGCCAGTTAAAAAGTTTTTTCTCCGTATACACTTTTACAGCTTCAAATTTTAATTATTTTGATTTTATTTCAAAAATAATTTTCGAAAATTCAAAAAATTTTGAAAAGGGTTGTGCAAAATATATTTGAAATAAAGTGTCAAACGGTCGAAATTTCGAAAGACTTATCTGAACATAAATTTTTATTAAGGAAAAATTTAAAAACTTGAATTTAATTAAAAGAAATATTTTATAAAATTTAAAATTATTCAATCATTATAAGCATTAACTCATGGTACAATTCCACTACTTCAGTTTCACAAATCCGAACAATTAAAAACAATTTTACTTTTATGTTTCTTTTCAAGCACACTTCACAGCAAGTAACTATTTTTGGTCATTTAAGAAACAAAATCTTTCTTAAAATGCGCTATAATTAGGTTATAACTTTTCTAAAGCAATGTAATATCTCTTTGTTTGCCTTATCAGTGTCTTATATGTACGCATTTTATGTTCATCGCCTTCACAAGCAGCAGCAAAAAAAGTAATGTGTTTTTTTTTCGCAATGATAAGCTGTCAATCTGGCCATAACCATTTATTTCGCATTTTCTGTCTAGCGTCCATTGAGAGAGGTCACCAAGTGAAAGAATCAATCAAATGAGCACAAAAAAGGGACAAAATAATCTCAAAGTTAGTGGAATTGATGGTGAAGATGTCGAATGTAGCATATATACATTAATTAAATGCTCCTTGAGAGTTCAATCACGTTTGTTGAGTGTTATGGACGTGGCAAAGGAGGCACGAGAAAAGACAAAACCTAAAAGTTTTCTGCCAATGCCATGCTCTTGCCTTTTTCTCTATACTTCATTAAATCAATATATCTTTTAAGGAAAGAAAAAAGTTTCTCTATCGAATTAGAGAGAATGAACAAATTTTTTTAAGCTCTAATGGCAGAGAATGAGTAAAAAGCCTCGGACGACTGCAGACAATAAGAAGCTTTGAGAAACTTTTTAAAACCAAGAAATTTCTACTTCATTTGCTCCCAATTATGATTTTTCATGAACACAAAAGAGAAATTTTTTTTTGTTTGATTCATTCCGCTCTAAAAACCATAAGTTGAAAAAGCTTTTTGTGGCTTTATTTTCCTTTCATTTCGATAATGAATGAAACTGTTATAATAAATTTTAACTTTCATCAAATGGCTTCAATTAAAAAGAGAAATGCTTTTATTTTTTTATTCTAGAGAAAACATTCATGAGGATCATTAAATAAATATTGCTTTTGGAAATGATTCAATGAACTTTTTATATCATCAAGGTTTGATAAAAATAGTTCAAATTTTGAACTTAAGTTTTGAATTTGAACTTAATTTTGAACTTCAACAAGAATAAAATTTTATTTTGAATTTTCTCGTTTACAAAAAGATTTTTAATTGATATCATTAAAATTCTTGCTTATTTATTGCTTTTGTAAGATATTCTTAGTAATAAATAAAATAAAGAATCTCTAAACAATAGATATAAATTTTCTAAACAATGCTTTATATTTATTTGAAATCAAATTAAAATATTCTAAATAAAAGTCTCACACTATCACCAAATGGCTTTTCCAATTATTTCAATTCGATATATTTTTCTCTCGTCATCAGTAGCAGTAGTAAAAAAGAAACAATGTTATTTTTCTATGCCATCGATTCCCAATAATTTTTTATTGCGATCCATAAGAATGGAACAAATTGATGTTTGAGAACTTTTATGCTTTGTTTTTTCTCCTCATCATCATCATCATCGACATTCATACAATATTTTTTTTCTCCTCTAACTGCTACAGCATATCCGCTCACTCTTTGCAATTGTTGTTACATTTATTGATCGTTTGTTGAGAAAAAGAGAATTCTAGCAAGTATGTGTGTGTGAGTATCTGAGCACTATCTGCAATTTATATGTTTGTTTATCATCAGCATGTCTTTCTACTTCACACTTATGAGTGTATGTAAATGTAGGGGAAAAATTGATTCGTTTTCGGCAACTTTTATTGTTTTTCTGTTTTTTATAGAGTGACTGACATCCGTGCCAATCTATTTTATACTCAATAGAAGAAGAATCGGGGTCAACTAGATTTTCTTATATAAGCTAAGTCATTCATCTGCCAAATGCATTGTAATTCATCTTTCTTTTCTCCTACTTTAGCATTCATGCCCGTGTGCGGTTCTAGAATACAACATTTAATTGCAGATTTAGAAAACTCTTCTTTTACGCGCATTTTTTGTTTATCGAAAATTTAAAAATAATGGATATTTTAAAAATTTATTTAGGAGAAAACAATTCTAATAAAAAGATGCAAAAAATTCAAAGAAGCAAGAAATTACAAAAAGAAGCAAAAGGCAAATCATGCAAAAAAATTTATAACTGACATAAAGTTTTTGCAATATAAAAGACACTTCAAAATTTTCTTTTTAGCGCTTATAAATTTTATTATATAGAGAAAAATCGTAAAAACTTGATGCCAACCAGAAAATGTTTTTCTCCACGTACTGAAAAGTTTCTACTACTAAAAAATCTTAAAATTTGACATAAAAAATTCTTAAATCGAAGACTTTATTTGTAAACAATGACAAAAGTGACGAAAAATAACGAGAGAAAAAAATTCTTTCATTAGAAATATTTTACCTTTTAATTGATCCAAATTAAATTTAAAAAATAGTTCAAAATGTTCAAAAGATTTTTTAAAGCGCATTTAATTGTGTATTTTTTTTTTTGTAAAAAAACAAGTCAAAAACAGTCAAAAAGACAAGAATAATGGACAATAGCATAAGAGGAAAAATTGTATAAATAAGAAAAGAAGAAAATGAAATAAAACGAAGCGAGCAGAGAAAATCCTCCTTAAAATCACATTCATCACATCGAATTAATTGCCCCTATAATCCATTTTTCATGTCGTTTACAAAAAAAGTACATTAAAAGAAATTAAAATACGAAGAAGGGAAATAGAAAGAAGAGAGAGAGAGAAAAAAGAAATCTTTATTTTTATTATTTCTTAAGCAGCACGAAATGAATAAAATGTCGGTCGGTGGTTGAGATAGAATAATTGAGAGAGTGAGTGAATGTAGGAGTAAAATGTCTTTAGCTACTTACTATAGAAAGCTCAAGGCTCAAGCATTCGTGGAATATAATGTTGCAATTTGATGTATGTACATACCTACCTCTCCCTTAATGCCTCTTCATGCTCATGAAGAAATGGATTTTTTTTTGCTCCGGAGTTAATGGAACGTTTCGTTCCTTCTTCATTCGCTAATTTTCATCTTCTCGCTCTCTCTCTTGAGTATGAGAAGTAGAAGGAGGAAAATAATAATTCTCTTTTTATTTGCTTTTAAAGCACAAGGCAGAAGAAGAAAATTGAGCGGGTGAATTGATACGAAATATTAATTTTTATAATATCATAAGGAAAGAGATCATAAATTTATACAGAAGAAATTTTTTCACGAGATATTAACCTTTATGTGCTTTCTTTAAAAGGCGCACACTGCATTGAACGTCCTAGGGACATAAACACATTTATTCAATGTAAAAGTAAAGGTGAGTAGCAGCATGTGAGCAAAGAAAGTTTTTACTTTGACTTTCTTTTGATTTCATATTAAAGATAAAATAAAGAAAGAAAGAAAGAAAAAGTTCATGATGCAAGCATAAGAAAAACTATTTCGATTTAACTTTATTCTCTCTTTCTCATTCTTATATCTACCAAAATACTTTAGAGATCTAAATCTTCTTCTTTCTAGATAAATATATAGTGATGAGAATGAGAATTATTTATGTTACTGATGAGACAGCATTTAAAGTTGAAATTAAATGAAAATAACTTGAAGCACTTCATGAGTTTTGTTATTTGTTTTTGATTTAATCCAAAGATTTTGTCATAAAAAAAACTTGTTTTGTCAATGTAATTAAAGAAAGAAAGTTTTTTAATTATTTTCTAATTTATAGATTTAAAATAATTAAGAAACTTAACAAAATAGTTTTTTAATAAACAACAACAAGTTCTAAAAATTTTCTTTCAAAATATGTTATTGATGCATTTATTTAGTTATTTACGCATTCAAGCTGCTTTTTGGCCCTTTTTTGTCTAAATATTTGTAAACTGTATACATTAGTTATTAAAGCACAAAAACATTAAATAATAACCATCGTAGCTTTTAAATACTGTACTGAGCATTGAAATTCTCAATAAATAAGTGTTTAGCACTGAAGCTTTCCCTGATTTATGTAGAAATGGTTTTAAAACCAATAGCTTAAATGTAGAAATTCAAATATGTATATAAAATTTTGTTCGTTATACCAAATAAAAATTTTAATTCGGAAAAAACTGAAGCTTTCAAAATCTAATGCTTAGCATTGTAACACTCAAACACTTAGATGGATTTGATTTTTGGGAAAAATAAAATATTAGTCAACTAAATTTTAGTTGATTTTTGGTTGAAATATTTAATCGAATAAAATTTAGTTCAATTGAGTTATTTGCAACTAAAATGACAAACAATTTCGGACTCTGACTAAAACATTTAAATATTTCGTGCTGAGCACTAAACATTAAAAATGTTTGTGTTGAACAACAAAATTCAAAATAAACTTTAAATTTAAACTTTACATAGTAATTGATATCAGTTAGTAGTAATAGATAGCTTCAGACATCACTCAAGTATACATATATTGATTCATAAGAAATTCTTCAATTAATTTTCAGTAGAATAAATTTAAATTCATATCATAAACAAAATTCATTCAAGCTTTGATTAAAAATTAATAAGTTTAAATTTAGGTCAAGAAATCATCTTAATTAAAAAGTTATTTATTTATCTATAAAAATGTCATAAGAATAAACCAACAATAAACTCCTGTCCATTCATAAATCTTTTGAAATTCTCAAAAGTATCTTTTTTGATATATTTTCATTCTACTTAATCGAGATCCATCAATTGTAGACAAAAACAAAAAAGCGTCATACTTTTCAACACACAGCAACACACGTGAGGTGAATTTCAATGATATCTCAATATATACGCGGGCAAGAATGTTAAAAGCATTTGGGAATTTTCTCTTACTTCTTATTTACACACATGAGAAGCATGAAACTGAAACAAATCATGCTCAAGTGTATCGAATGCCGAAAAGCAGTGAATTTTTGTTACTAGATTCTCTCTATCTATGGTTTTTTCATAAACATAAATACACGAATTGAAAGAGCTTTCTTTCGACAGATAGAAAGAGAAAAGATGAAACACACGAACTTTTTTTTACTAATCTTTTTTTCCCTCAATTTGTTTTATTGAGTTTCTGTTCAATATAATTCGAAGAAAGAGGGTAAATTATATTCATTGGTAGAGCTGTGGGTTTGTTTTTCTTTTCGTAATTTCATAAAATAAATTTTTTCTTTTTGATTCTCAAATTAAAGCTTGAAAAGTTTAATATTTATTTTGGACAATCTGATTGAAATTTATTTTTATAAGCTAACAACCAGGCATGGACACACACAAAAAGCAGCAAAGAACAAAAATGAGCAAACAGGAGCGACGATTTTGTAATAATTTCTTACATTTTTCAAGAAGAAATATGAATCAAATTTTTAACCGTCTCTTTAACAATTTTTTAATCAGGGTCTTAGAAATCTTTTTGCCTTTATTATTTTTTTCAAAACAAATTAATTGAAAAGTTTTTTGTAAATTTTTTATGAAACTTCTTTTAGATACCTGAATTTTCTTAACTTTAAAATATTTAAATTCAATTTTCAGTCATAACTAAACTAAAAATGTATAAGAAAAGTGCAAAATTTATCGTGTGTGATTTTTGTGGTTATAAAAGTCGACTGAAAGAAACTTTAATTTCTCACTTCAAACTGATGCATGAAAACGGAAAAATTGAAAAATTTATTTGTGATTTTGATGGCAGAACTTTTAAAAACAGAAATGAAATTTGGTACCATATGAAATGTCATCAAGCGAAATCAAAATGTGAATTTTGTGGGAATTCTGTGAGACATTTGAAAATGCGCATCGAAACGAAGCATTCTGATAAAGCCAGTGAAATTCAATGCCAAATATGCAAGAAAATTTTTAAGAATCAATTTTCGTTAAAAGAGCATTTAAAAGCTCATAAAATAAAGTTTCAATGTCAAATTTGTAGTTACAAGAATTCACGAAAACAAAGGTTTAAAGATCATTTGAAACTTCATGAAGATCCAGCAGCATTTAAATGTAAAATTTGTTTCAAAAATTTTCCATATTCAGAAATTTTAAAGATTCACTTGAAAACTCATGACAGCAACAGAACAAAGCCTCTCAAATGTCTCCTTTGTGATTATTCAACTGATAATAAAACAAGTTTAACTATTCATCTTCGCACTCATGAGAAAATTTGATTGAAGAATTTACAATGTCCACAATGCAATTTCAAAACTGATCTAAAAGAAAGCTTAAAAAATCATCTTAAAACTCATGATAAAAACAGAACAAAATTCAAATGTCTTTATTGTGATCATGAAGCAACAACAATGAGCTCTTTGAAGCACCATATTCGAGTACATAACAAGAACAGAATTAAAAATTTAAAATGCACAATTTGTGAATATGTAACAGATTGTAAAAGAAATTTAAAAATTCACATTGAAACGCATGACAAGAATAGAATTAGAAAGTTTAAATGTCAACATTGTGAATTTGCAACACATTATTCATCGGCTTTAAAGAAACATTTATTGAAAAAACATTAATAAAAAAATTTAAAAATAAAAAAAAGCACTTAATTATCAAATATTATGAAAAATTGACTTTTTGCTCTGCTTTAATCTGCTCTAGGTTGCTCTTTCTTAATCCAATTTAATATTTTATGATTTTTTTGTTTTTTCACACCTGGACTTTGGTAATTTAATGTCAAAGTACAAAAAGAGTGTAAAAAAGCAATGTGTGTCTACGCCTGAGCTAAGAGAATTCTATTGAGAAAATTAATGTTTGGATATTGTTTTCTTATTTTTATACATAGACATATAGCAATTCATTTCATTCATCATCCCTTTTCTTTTTTTCTTGTTGAATCTCATCTTTCGTTTGCACAACAATTTAAGTAAAATACACAGATACAGACACAGAGAAAAAACAAAAAGATAAACATTATGTGAGTTTCTCATACGTATGAAATGAAGCTTAATCAAATAACATGACAAATGAATAAATATTCTGTACATGTCCATCATTCGCTTTCGAAATGACTTTAAGAAAAATTATGTTGGATGAAGGCACATAAATACATAAATTTATATTTATATATTTATAGAATTCATTCGTACATGATGTCTTATTTGGTCTTACGAATGACTAAGCGATTATCCTTAATTTTCCTCCTCATACATTCATCTAAGCTAAAATGATGATGAAGTATGATGTTTAGGGTAGTTACTAAGCTCATATATGCCGAGTTATGTAAATGAAAAACTCCTTTGTCACTTTACATATATGTCTGATGAAAAATGTATCATATTAATGAGATTATGAATGTAATGATGATTATAATTTGTTACTCTTTCTTTTTTTTCTCTCTGTCTCTATCTTTTAATTTATTTATGGTAAGGATAAATGAAGAAGATGATGATGATGATGATTAAATACAATCTTTTTTGCAATTAATTTCTTTCTCATTCAATTAATAATTTAAAATAAAATTTATAAAATTTTGTTGCTAACATTAGTTGCGCAATAAAATTTTGCAAATTTTCTTCTCAAACATTTGCACAAGATCTCTTCGAAAATGTTAAAAGCATTGGATTACAGAAAACAAGCTAGAATATCTTATCTGCCTAAAATTAAAATTCTTTCGAAGATTCGTAAAGATAGACTTAATACAAAAGCAGAGTTGTTACTGGTTCGTTGCCAGTAGTCAAATAGCTACATTTTTCAAAAAGTAACCAATGGCTACAGTAGCCAAAATCTACTGTAGAAAGCAGGGTTTGGAAAAGATCGACGTCCAGTTAAAATTGGATCGACATCGATCCCGGATCGACATCGATCCGGATCGATGTCGATCATTTCTACAAAATTGATCGATGGATCGAGTGATCGAATAATTTTTTTTAAATTTTATAACTAGTGAAACAAATTACTATATAAAATTATCGTTATAAATCAAATTGGGAAATTTCGGAAGTTCTTTTAAATGC
>JACWBX010002636.1:100311-149815 GCA_014622435.1 Polypedilum pembai | reverse complement strand
TTTTTTCATTCTACTTTCTATGTAAATTATTCTTTTTAACCGCGATAAAAAGTCAATTTCAATGAATAGAAAAATTCTTTTTTGTTTTACCTTTCAAGTCAAAATACAAAGCTGAACTAAAAAATATCGAGCAAAATGTCGTATGTGTGTTTAATTGTACATTATAACAAAATAACAGTTAGTGATATGAACGTTCAACTTGGCAATAATTAATTATATACTGTACACACTGCTCTCTCATTTTTGCAAGTGTACTTGATTTCTATGTTCTCAATTTGAACTGACAATTTTGATCAATTTCATTTGTGTTATTGAGTTTATCTTGACATTCAAGTAATTTATTACACTTTTAAGAGAATTATTTCTTTTTGAATGAAAAATCTAGTATTCTAAAATTATTAATTTTTAATAAAATAATAATATACACCATGATATATACAATGTAATAAATTTCATATTTTTGTGACAAAATAATTAAATTCCCTTGTTTTTATTTTTTAATAAAATTTTAATTTTAACTGTTTATCAACGCTTTGGTTTTGAAGTAGGAAAATTACAGTATAATTGATTTGTTCCAAACGAATATATTTATTGTAGAAATTTTTATTCATGAATTATTGTGTATGAATAAGAAAAGTTTGTTTTGACAATTTTTAATTAAAAAAAATAAATGATAAGAGCAATAACAGCTGATTATTTTGGAATGTTATTGCGAAGAAG
Source organism: Polypedilum pembai (assembly GCA_014622435.1). Lineage (NCBI taxonomy): Eukaryota > Metazoa > Arthropoda > Insecta > Diptera > Chironomidae > Polypedilum > Polypedilum pembai. Next base: position 149,095 of record JACWBX010002636.1, on the reverse strand, counting down.
ATAACCACAGCGAGTAAATATTATTGATCCATATTTTTAATGGTTGGCAGAACGATTATCATATTCATTATTGGGAGAATCTAAAAATAGAAAAATTATCAATAAAAAAGTAAATGATGCATGCGTTAAAATTTTTATGTTATATAATAGGTTACAGGTGAAGTGTTGTTAGTATTATTGGAATTGTTTGTTTTATAATGGTTAAGGATTTTTGTCATTAGTTTCTTTTTCGAGCTTACTCATTTGTTCAGGTGTTAACGAAATTAGAACATTATTTTTTTCATTACCATTTTGTTTCACCCCAACAACAGTTACATATTTATCTTCGACAATTGCATTATTTTTTTCATCTGTAATAAATATTTTATATAAATTTACATTTAATTGAGAATACTTGATTATTTACCATAAAATCCACTTCGCATTTCAGTTTTTTCAATTTCTTCATCAGTACCAAGAGATGAGTCAAATGTTGAGTCAGGTCTATTCTGCTTATGATGATCAGATTCGGGAGATGAATTCAAATCTTTATTATACTTATCTAAAAATTCCATTGAATTGAGATCATCATCAGAATTGTATGAAGAAGAAGTATTATTTGATTCCTTACTTTCATGGTGTCCATTAGACTTTGACTGTTTTTAATAGAAAAAATTAGTTCAAATCAAAAATATTTTTAAGAAATTTTTCTAACTTACTTTTTCTTTATTGTCTGGTTTATCATGATACTCAACTCGTATTTTCCTCATATCACCTTCATTTCGCTTATTCATGTTGTCTTCATTTCGCTTGTTCATATTGTCTTCATTGCGTTTATTCATGTTGTCTCCATTACGTTTATTTATGTTGTCCTCATTGCGTTTATTCTTGTTGTCATCATTGCGTTTATTCATATTATTGTCATTCCATTTATTCATATGATCATTAGTTGGCTTCTTCTGTATATTTATAGTGTAAGTTTCCTCAACTTCTTCATTCTGTTGATTCATATGATCTTCCATTTGCTTCTTCCTCATATTTTCAGTCTGTTTTCTCATAGCTTCCTCAGCTCGCTTCTTCTTAACGTCTTCTTGGTATCTTCTCTCAGCTTCTTCAGTTCGCTTTTTGTTAACTTCATCATGGAATTTTCTTTCAGCATCTTGAGTTTGTTTCTTCATAGCATTTTCTGATCGCCTCTTCATTGATTCTTCAGTGCGCTTTTTCATTGCATAATGTTGAATTGAACGATAATAAGAGCGGAAATCACTGATCTTTGAACTGATTTTAGGAAGAGTTAATCCTCTACCAAAAAATGTACGCAAAACGATAAGAGGTGGCACAAAAATAAGCCATGAAATCGGTTGACTACGCCTTTTATGTTTATGATTATGTTTCTGGTCAGCATAAGGATTATCGTCAGAGCAGTAATCTAAAACTTTTTCAAGTTGCCCCAAGAAGAAATCCACTATCGACATCATCAATTGACCGAGTTTCATTGCTGATATCAAAACCAATAAAGAGTGCACGAAATTGTAGAAAACTTGCGTTGTGAAATTGTCACTTTGAGGAGGTTTAGTATGCATCTCTTGTATAGAAACACTTATATCATTTTCTCGTCCATTGCGATTGTTATTTTGATCTTGAGTTTTAGTGTCAAAATGGTTTTTTTCTTCCATTTTGCGTTTTACGATTGAATCTTGAAAATTATTAATTAAAGAATCGGTCTGCATTCTGCTGAATCTAAATGACAACTGAGGATTTGATTAACTTGAAAGAGAGTTAATATTTATTTTTTATTTTTATTTTAGAAAGCAAGAGAGAGGATTTAAAGGTCAATTTTGTTGATTTAAAACATCCAGAACTGAAATATGTTTACTTTTCACAGCAAAATTATTTCACGTGATCTAATAATCCTTGCCTATCATTCAAAACTGAGTCATAGAATTAAACTTTGATCGTCTAATAGAAAATATTTACATCACTCATCAAATTTAAGGAAGCAAAGTCTTCATTATTTTTTTGCGAGATCAGAAGTTCATCAAAATTTTCTCGCTTGTTCTACTTTATGGTTTCTATTTTTGTTTTAATTAAAATCATTTTACCTTTTGAAAGTTCTTTGATATACATTTCTTTAGTTAGATTTTATTAAATTTTTCATTCTTTATCATATTTAACAGAATTTTTAACTATGCACTTGTTTTTGTGCTCCAATATTTTACGTTTTATTACTGATAACTTTTTTATTTCTTCTCCTGTTTTTCAAATAAAAATTATATAATGAGTTTCATTTTATTCTTGTTTTACATTGTATTGAGCATCAATATAAGTCACGAAAATAAGAAATTTTTAAAATTAATTTATTATGATTGCAGTCAACCCAAAATATCACTGTCGCTGATGAATTTATTGAAACCCACGTGTTGACGACTAATATTCAATTCTATATATATACACGTAAACAACATATTTATTTCACGCATTAGCACGCTAATAACACGCCTTCTATAATTGTTATAATTACGATAAAATTTTACTTCATTTCATAATTCTTGGAATCGGCAATATGCAGATAAGAGAAAAATCATGTGCATAATTTTCTTATTATTAATCGTTATAGGGAAAATCACAAAGAAGAAGAAAATTATTCGCATAATTCTTGATATTTGCATACAGAGTTGATAAACTTCCATTTCTTTCTTAAAGGCAGTTAATTTTCTAAGGTAGTAAATTTTTCTGCCATCCAAGGAAGCAGTTGCCTTCCAAAAGACATGAGCTTAGAAAGATCTGCTAAGTTGCCTGCTGGAAGGCACCTGCTATATCAACTCTGTCTGCATAATGTCCAATCCTACATAATCTACCATTAAGTGAGATTTTGACTAAAATTTTCCTCAGATTATTTATCACGTTTGTACTTTAAAACACATGTTGAAAGACTGAAGTCTCATAATAAATCACTGATTTAAAACAGATAGGTTAATATCACAAAAATTCCTGTTGTGTATATAATATATATTGCCTGTTAGGTATATAATTGAACTCAGTCAAATAAATTTTCTATCTTTTATTCAAATTTGGTGTTATAGAAACTTATAAAGTTTGAGGAGAAGTGTAATGAAAAATGTTTGAGAATAAGTGTGTATTAAAGCTGTTATATAGCTCTAAAAAAACCTTTATAACGATTAAAACATGATCTGAAAGTTCAAAAATTTTAAATGAATTTAAAAAATGAGACAAATAAGTATTAAATTTTTTAATTTCTCCATTTTTTATTCAAAATTTTCTATTTTCTTATATTTGAATGTTAAAATAAAAATAGTTTTAGAATTTCAAACTATGATTAAAATAATAATTTTATATTTTATAAAGAAAAATACAATTCAGTCTCAGGAAAGATAATGAAAAAAAGAACAGAGTATGTAACATTGAGTAAAAGAAAATGGAAATTTTTAATATAAAATAATTAATTAAGCACTTAAATAAATTAACTTTTAAGTAGAAAAAAGTACAAAAACCTTAAAGTTCAATCGAAATTCTTTTATGGTACATAAAAGATCGAGAACTTCAAAATATATGTAAAATTTCTTAATATTAATTTTTTATGGCATATTAAATTATTACTGTATCAATGATGAGCATTTTTCTTCGATTTAAAATGCTAGTTTGATCTATATGAATATTTAGAAATGTGTAAGTACACTCTATTATTTCTTTAAAACTTTAAAAGTTGACAACGATTTTAAGACAAAATAAAAATGAACTGAAAAATTTTATGAAAAATGCTAAAATGTAATTAAAATGTAGTAACTTTTCCGAGTTTTAAACCTAAAAGCTTTTTTCGTTTCTTAACACTAAGCTTACTCCATAAAGATGCTGTGCCTTCGACTAATAGATATTCGTCTGCAAATTCATCGTTGTTGGGAAATAAATTTTTACCATCGTGATCATCAACTTCCGACTTCTTAAGATTCTTCTCGGATGCACGAGACTCTGAAGTCGAAACGAAACCACTCTCAGGACGTGAAAGCGATGCAGCAGGATATGATTGAAGTTGATTGAACCATCTAGCTACTTTTGCTGTTGACGTCATCTAAAATTATTTTTATGTATAAAATTTTATTAATCCGATGATGAATAATTTTTAATTTAAAATGCTTCAACTTTAATTTTTATTTAAATCTCAATTTGTTGAAATGTTTCTTTTCTCATTTTTATTAACGATAAAAATATTTGGCTTAATTTGTTTTTATATTAATTAACAATATTCCGATTGCAATATTATTAAAATTTATTTAATCTTTTCTTTTTTTTTCTTCTTCTATTGGTATGTAGAATGTCATAGTTGACTATATGGACTTCTCATGATTCGTGCAATCAGTTTAATTAATTGTTATTTTGTTGTATGACGTGTCCAAATTGTGCGATTAACTTGACTGCGATTTGGTACTTTTTCACTTGTGCTTCTTGTTATAAAGCTTGGTTGTGCTGGTAATTTTCTTTGATTCATGACATTAACGTTGCCTGCTTCATCTGTTACTTTAAGCGTCACTGAATGGTTCTTTTTTTCTCCTCGACTGAGAATTGGTGTAAGAATGGGTTGTTGAGGTCGCTGTAAATTTCCTCCTAATTCATTTTTGCCATCTGCAGTGCCACTGCTTTGTCTTTGTCGTGTGTCATATGGTTCACTGCTTCTCGCTCTCATGTCATATGGTGAATGTTCAATAGGTACCAGAACTTTAACTTTTCCTTCATTGTCGAGTGTCGGCACACAACCAACTTGTGAAAGTGGCTTAATGAAGGGCGATTCATTGCTTGAATTAATATTGTTGTTATTTATATTATCCAATGATCTATCAAAACTATCGCCAATAGGACTTATTGTGGAATAAGTTGATGAACTTCGATTCAGCGTACCAATAATGGGATTATGATTGTTCATATTGTTTAAGTTATTACTATTATTATTATTATTTAATAAATTTTGTGCAGCTGCAGCATTAGTAAACATGAAATTCGAGTCTGAAGGAAAATTTGTAGTAGGACTGGGTGTATAAGGAGCGCTCACCGAACTATTTGTTACATTATTTGTTTGCATTGCATATCCTAAATTTATATTCTTCAATCTATTTAACAGTCCATTATTGATTTGAAATAAATCCTGATGTTGCTGTTGCTGCTGTTGTTGTTGCGGCATTGCTAATTTTTGAAGCTGGTTAATAGTTTGCAGCATTTGAAGATTGTCAAAGTTGAATCCATTGACATTTTGTTTATTTAGTGGACTATTATTATTCTTCATATCTTCATTATGGTGGAGGAGTTCATTAGGTTTTTGTGATAAAAGTGATGTTGGCGAAAGTATATTTGATTGTGGTGATGTTGATCCTAGCAGCGAAAGAGTTTGCAAATAAAGTGGAAGTTGTGACTGAAAAATTGAAAATTTTATTATAAGAAAACATTGAAGAAAATAAAGAAACTTTCTCTCTTTAAATTTTCACACATAAGAAAAATTCTCTAAGACTCACCTTATCGTAAAATCTCTCAACGCATTAAATGCTCTCGCGTCTGTTCTTATTATTTAACACACACATATATACATGCTTTTCACAATAAACATAAAAATGTCAACACATAAATAAAATAAAACAAAATGTTTTCAGCCATTCCGTCATTTTGATGGCCTCAAACAAAATTGATAATCGCAAAATATAAAAAATTCAATTTTAAAACAAAAATGAAAATTGGTTTATGAAGCATTTTAAATTATAATGATAACACAATTATAAAAAAAAATTTCTCTCAAAATACCTGCGGCGCCATTGATGCCATCCCAATATTGGTCGATGTTAATCCACTTCGATCTGTTTCATTTAATCCGCTTAGAGATGCTATATGTTCGAGCAATTCTCGATTTTGTTGTAACAATTGTTGAGTACGAGCCTGTGAGATTTAAATTATGTAAATTATAAAATTTATTACCATTATATAAGAGCTCTTACCTGAGCTTCAATTCTTGCATTTGTTTCTGTTAGTAATTGCTCTCTAACCAATATCAACTGTGCAAGCGTCTGCTTTGTTTGTTGAGATTGCTGTTGAAGTTGTTCTCTTAATAGATTAATTTCTCGATCATTCTCCTTATTGCTGTCATCAGAAGGCTGTAATTTAAACTAGATTAGTGAAATATGTCAAACATTCACTCAAAAAAACTTACTGTTAATGTTTTATTTGGCGATGAAGGTGCAATGAGATTTTTCAAAGGCGTAGAGAGATTTTCTAGTTGTGACGGTCGCTGCATTTTTGGTGAAACATCATGTATTATAGGTGTTTCATCAAGTGCTGTAAAATATTCATTAAATCATTAATAAAATCATAATTTTTAAAATATTTCAAAAACTTACTCTTTTTCGGCTCATCAAAATCACTCAAATTTTGAATGTCTGATTGATCCAAGTCTGATGCAATTTCTGAGTTTTCATCATTATTTTCCTTTTTCTGCATTGATAATTTGTGGCACACTTCGAAAGCTTGTCCAACTGTTCTTACAACTTTCATTGCTTGTGACTGTGAAAAAGAAAAATTGAAATTAAATTTATGTTCTTGAAATAAAATTATTTATCAATTCGAATGTTTAGGATAAAAACCTCAAATTCCGCGTCACTAAAGTTTTCATTATCAGTAAAATATTCGACATTTTCTCGATTAGTGCTGTTGCCATCTTTATTGAAATTTTTTGGAAAGAATTTTTCTTGCTCAATTGGTTTTTCAATTTTCTCATTCGTCTTTTCATTTTTATTAATAATTTCATCACTCTTAATAAGAGGTTTTTTCGGTGAAGCAGGTGGCGTTTTAGATTTAGTTGAAGATTTTGATGAGGTTTTCGATGGTGGTGATAAAGGTTCAGTATCAATAGCATTTAATGCTTCTGCACTTTTACTTGTGACATCATTCTTTTTATTCTTTAATGCCGCAATATTCTTGTGACTGCTAAAAAAGCAGGGAAACTTTAAATTGTTGAGATCAATATCAGGTACTTTAAATAACTTCTTATGTGTGCTCAAGTGAGCTTTGAGTGATTTCTTTGTAGTTGGAGTTGATGGAACTGAACCGCTTTTCTTTTCTTTCTCCTTACTTTTCTCTTTTCCACTTTTCTTGGATTCTTTTTCCTTTACTTGCATTACTGGTTCAGATTTAGGTTCTTCATCATCATTACGTTTCATTTCATCTTCTAATTCTTTTTCACCTTCTGTTTCTACATCTTGTATTTCAAATTCAATTTCTTCCATTATAGTTGGTGACATGTTGCTACGATCTGAATGGTGTGAAGGTAATTTCGCTTCAACTGAATGATGCCGATGAAATGAGGGTTGTTTGACCATTGGACTGCTACGTACATTAATGACAGAATCATCATGTGACATATTATGTATCTTCAATTTCGCCTTCATCACTTGAAGTGCTGATGATTTTTCTAATTTTGCAACAGCATCGTCTTGTGACTGATTTTTCTTTCGAGCAGTCATTTCTTTTTCTTTTCTCTGTGTTAAATCCTTTTTTAATGTATTAGTTGTCGACGTTGACGATGATGATGATGATTTTTTCTGAATATTTTTCTTTCGATCATTCATATAATGAATATCGTCTTCGTCATTAAAAAGAATATGTTTGCTACTCATTGGTGATGGTTGAGGTTGAGGCTTTCGTAAAGATGAGTATTTTTGTTGAGATACTGGCGACTGTTGATAGCGATTCGATTTTGGCGCCACAGATTCATTCTGACTATAACGATTGCGTGTGAAGTTATCATATTCGTCATACATGTATGAATTTGAATACTTTTCATTATAGCTTCTCGGTCTACCGTCGAAAGAGGATTTGTTGTTATTATAATAATAATCGTCCATAAATTCATCATCACCGTAATCATCTTCGTCCTCCTCAATATCATATGGCTTAATGGCATTTCTTCGCATGGTTGTTGTACTATTATTATTATTGTGTCGTTTGTTGCTATATTCCTCAGGTTGAGAAGAATTAAGGCCATCGTCAAGTGAATGACTCAACTCTTCCATGCGTTTTATACGATTTTTTCGCTGCATTGAATTGGTATCGCGTCCTGTATTATATCCTGCGTCCCTATCAAACAAAATATTACTGTGCATCATCTTGTCAATTGTATTTAATGAACGATGATGAAAACTATTTGACATGACAAGGGAAAAACTTCTCTTGTTTTTAACTTTTTTTGTTTTTGTTCTGTTTTGTGTTCACTAAATGTCACTCTCTTTTTCTATTTATTGTGTATTATGTAAAATCTTTTTTGGAACAAATTTAGTTCATTTTATATTTGTTTTCTATGTGGGAATTGTCACATGCATGTTTATCTCAAATAATATATATATTTTTTATCCAATTCCGTTCTAATTAGTGTATGATGAATGTGTAGCTAATGGATTCATATTTCGTATTTTCACTTTATGACAAAAATGTTTATTTTGTAAATCAAGAAGCGCAGAAAATAGTTGCATTTTTATTTTAATATTTTTTGATCGGTTTTGCAAGTTTTCTTAAAATAGAATGTTTATACATACAGAAACAAACATCAAAAAAGTTATTGCACATTTGCACGGCGAGCTCATGTTCACCTACTCGTAGCAGTGCTATTTTTCACTCATGTTTTACTATAGTTAAGCTTCTAAGAAATTATTGGCAATATTAATCAAAATTTAAATTTTATATAGAAAGAAAAAAAATCGCATTTGATGTTGCCAGAAAATAATATTAAGAAAACCTCTCAGTATTGCTAAAGTAGACTCTTTCTTTTGCCCTCACCACACGAGTCAATTTTAAATAAACAATTCATGAATTTACACTCTACTTTTGCTTGCCCAATAAATTTTGACGTTTGAATAAACTTCTTTTAGCGTTCACACACTAGATGTTATCGAATTAACAATTTGCGATTAGAAATTAGCTTCAATTGAAATATATAAATAGAGAAAAACATCGAAATCCTTTCTAAGGTGACGATTGAAGTGAATAAGACATTTGCAGGTTGTTTAAGTTTTTCTTTCTACGTCAATTTTAATTTGGCTCTAAAAAAATGCAAGTCTCATTCTTTCTATTTATAAACAATTCAATAAAAACCACGTGCCTCACATTACCTTAACAACAAATCATAACTGAGGTTGCGGATTTTCTCAAAAAACCGCTCTATAATCCTACAGAATCCTCCATATTTTTTACAAAACTTTTTCGAAATCTCCAGATGAGAAACGAACAAAAAATTCATTTCGTTATGGAAAGTTTTGTGCTCAAGAGATTTAAGTTTTTCCATATTTACATTTTGAAAGTTTCTTCTTCATCTTCTCTCACTCTTTTTTTTTATTTAGTAGTTGAATTAATTAGTTTAGAACTTTTCCATGAACTACCTTTATCCGTTATGGGTTGTGAATCACTGTCTTTGATGTTATCCAACTCTATTAAAATTCATTTGAGTTAAAACTAAAAGTTTTCACTTCTCAGAGTTCTTTCACGTTATGAATTTTCACTCAAACTGTTTTAGTATTACGGAACGTGATATTTGAGCACAATTTTGTCATTTTTACGAAGTAGAAAATTGAGGACATTGCTGTCTTTGTGACATGCACATATTGTAGAGATGATGTGCGTAGAATAGAATAAAAATAAAAAGTATGAATTTTTGACTAGCTCTAAGTATTTAAAAACATTTCAATTTTTTAAATTTATTAGTGAAACCCTGATAGTTTCACACGATCACGTTAGAGAATTCTGAGAAATTTTCGGAAATGAAAACATCATAATTAAGCTAGTTATTGTTTCTCGATGCAAAAGACACTTCATTTGAGCTTGAAACTTCAACTATTTTGATTGTTTACTATAATTAATGATTTTCGAAAATATATTTTAAAAATTTCGAAAATGAAATTTTTTTCATTTAATTCCGGCAAAAATTTATATACACTGTCACAAAATAATTTTCAATGATGAAGCAATTATTAGCATACATTTCAATGAGAATTGTAAAACAGTTGGAGTTTTCATAAAAATAAAATATTTCATGAAGTTGACTACAAAGAAATTTAAATTTTAAATCCGTTATTTTTAAAATATTGATTATCTAAATAGAAAAAGTGACAGTTGGGATTTTGAAAGATTTTTTATTTTTTTGGTAATGAAATTTTCATGCGTAGAATCTCGAAAATCTTATTTGATGGTTAATCTTTTCGATCTAGATTATCGAGTATCAGAAATAAAATTTTTAATTTTTACTAGCAAGAAAACCGACGGTATTTTTGTCTTCAAAAAATCACAAAAATGTTTTCTTCTTTTATAAATTGTGTCAATTATCTCTTTAATCGGAAGATTTGCGGAACAAATAAGAAAGCTTTCCTTTCTTTTGTCACCGGAAAATCTAAAAAATAGCCCTTCATTAATAATTTTTTCTCTTTCAAGATTATCTTGAGAAAAAAGAGCATTGTTTTCATCATAACACAGACACATCAATCGTCACAAAGTCAATTAATTCTTTTTGCTGCCACATCAAGGCTCATGCTTAGTAAAAATAATAATAAGTAGTAATTATAATGAAAATAGTCGACTCGTGTGATTAATTTTAATTAGGGATTCTCAGGGAAATTGAAATTGGAATACTTCATATTGCTACTAAAATAAACTTTATTTCAACAAAATTCAATGCACGAGCTCTTTTTTGTACATTTTTTCTTAGAAAAAATTGATCAATTTAGCATTTAATATTGCTGCACTATGTTATTTATTTATCTCTAAAAATATTAAAATGAAATATGTTGAACTTGAGAGTATTTTATCATTATCATCATAACAAATTTATGTGTATACGCATCGAGGTAAATAAATAACTAAAACTTTTTTAATTACTTTTTTTTCTACATATTAAAATTCATAAACTGTATCTCCTGTTTGCTTGTTATTTAAGCACATTCTCGTGTTCAATATTTTTTGTCAAGGAATTCAAATCTTTTCCTCATTCCCCCAAAGCAATAATAACATATGAAAGTGTGTTTGTGAGTGAAATGAAAAATAAGTTTGTTGAGCAACAAGAAAGAAAAGAAAAAACAATCATCATCATCCGTCTATTCGTGAATATGAGGTAGAGAAAAGGAGAGAGAGGAAAATATCGCGACATTTTTACAGCCACATAGCGAAAGAAAGAAAGAAAAAAAAATTAAAAATATCTCATGTGAAAATAAAAAGAAAGACTGTTTCTGTTGCGAATATTATTTTTAGCACTTTTTAAAATACAATGCTTCATAAAAATTTCATATTGTCCATTTTCTTTTGAATTCTATCTAAAAAATGTTTAGAAAATGTTCCTTCGTCGTTATTGCAAGTTTGAAATTCGAGAATGTGTGTATGGTGTCTCCGCACGCATGTATGGTGTCTCCGCACGCAAGTCATAATTCTCGGCTGTCTATAGATTGAAAATAATGCGAAGTGAGAAGATTGGAATGACAACACGAAAAGGAAAGAAAAATATAAATTTTTTATCTCTCATGTTGAAGGCTGTTTGGCTGCTTGTGAGGAAAAAAAAACAACAAGAAAGTAAAAAAATATGATTGATATTTTTGAAATGTTTTTCTTTTAAACTGCCATGATGAAGAGAGATTTTTTCAACTTTTTCACTCCTCAAGGTAATCAAATCTATAGCATTTTCTTCTTCTTCTATGACTTTTCTTTGTGTGTAATACTTTGACACTTTTAAATAATTCCGAGTAACCATAGACTTTCTGTTTTCTTGTTAAGGGGACAATCACTCGCAACATTTTCAAAACTTTTAACTATTTCATACTTCAGTTTGATAGAGCATCAAATTTTCAGTGGTTATGTGCCTTAAACTTCTAATTTGATGAAAGTTTAGCTGTGAAAATTGAATTTTTCCAAATTTTCAATTTTATTTACTTTTTAATGTAAACAAACAACAAATGTCATTTTTTGCTCATAAAGAAAAATTTTAAATTCAATTTTTAGGAAAACTAAATGATTTAAATGCATTATTAATGAATGAAAATGCTTAGTTTTTGATATTCTTCAAATACCATTAGATAAATATGAAAATCAAGCAGATTTATTGTGTGATTTAACAAATGTTGCGCAACCAATAGCAACTTTTGTTGCAATTGTGTTTGTTTCCTTGCTTGTTGTAAAGTATTTTTGATCACTCGGCAATTCTAATTTAAATCCTTGCAAAATCACTTTCAAAAAGTTTATAAGCTTCTTGATTTACAAAATATAATTAATACTTTTCACACATACATATTTTTTTTGTCACTCTTTGTTCTGATTTTAAAATTTTTCACTTTGTACTTTTTTATTTATTTTCCATTTTGCAAAAATATTTCACACTTTTGAGAGCTCATTTTTCTCTTTTTCAAATTAAGTCTTTATATTTTTTTTTATATTTCACATTTTCATAACTGCTAACTGTGATGAAATTGAAAATAAACGTATACAGCGGACTTCTGAACACGTCGAATTTTCGCCACATACAAAAAGAGGAATTGAATTTTTTTCAATTTCCACTCATTTTTCTCTTCGGTTAAAAAAGATCAAAAAAAGTAGCTTTTTCGCTCATCATATAATTCGCATTGAACTATTTTTATGCGATATTGTAGCTGAGAAGAAAAGAGAATTACTTTAAGAAAGAGAGAAATGAGAAGTGTCTGAAAGAGATTTTAATTTTTATTTTCCTTGAGAGAAATAAAAATGACGATATGGACAAAATTATGACGTCAGCAATGTGACAAATTTTTTCTAATTTATTATTATTAATTTAAGTTTTTCCACCTATGTAATTTTTAAGTCATTTCAATTTTGATTGATGACATTTGCTGTTCTGACATTCAAAATACAAAATGAAAAGCACTTGGCTACTGCTTGGATAAATTTCATTCTCAAATATTGATCGAATTTTTCCTACAAAATTTAAATGAATTTCATAATTCTTGTTATCTTAGGATTTTCATAGCAAAAAATATAAATTTGAATAAAAGAATGAGATTATTATTCATGAAGACCAAGAAATTGAGAATTTCATTGCAGAGAGAAAATCCCTTATATCACATTATCATAAGTTTTTGCAGTAGCAGCTTGAGAAAAGTTTATTTTTTATTCATAAAAGAACTGAAAGAAAACAGATTGCATTTGACCACAAAGACATATTTTTTGATTTTATTTATAAATCATTTTTGGGTGAAAAATGTGATTCAATTTGCACAAGCTTGAATAAGTGGCAATAAAAACATTCAAATTGCCTAATAAAATAAACGATCATAATAACTGTTCAAAATCTATCATAATAAAATCACCCGCGTAGACAAGACAAACTTTTACTTAGTCAGTGATTGGAATTCAATCAATAATTCACACATACTGAGAATTTTTTGCACTGATATCGAGTAAACATGATGAAATGATTTTTTTGGCAGTTTAATTTTTTCTCTCTTCTCACTCTCTTTGACGGAGCATTTATGGGGTTTATTATTAATTAAATAAAACAAAGAGGAGGGAAAGTGATGAGTTGAAAGTGTAAATGTATACACGCGACTTGAGACTTGCAGATCTATGACGCACTTTGCAGATACAAAAATCTCTGCTTGAGTTTTGCTGCTCTCTTACTTGTACACATTCTTTCACACCGCCACACGTTTTTTAAAAAAGAACATGTATTTTTTTTTTCATAAGCATTCACCTTTCTACAAATTCGCAAAATAATCTCTTTTTTCCTTGTTCAAAAAGAAAAAATTTCAAGTGTGAAAGAAAAAGTGAACATTGTTTTCATTTCTTTAAAAATCTCTGCGAAGAATTTAATTGTTTCTTTTATTTTCTCAAAATAGAAGCAAAATTAAATATTTTTAAGCTTTTAAGCCAAGACTTTTTGAGTGTCTTCTAAATTATGAAATAAATTAAATCAATATTTATTGTTGACTGATCAATTGATACCAATTACTATTTAGTATGTATTTTAAAGCTTATTTTAAATGATTTAATGCACAACACATTTGAGTATTATAATGCTTAGCACTAAATGATTTAGTGTTTCGATGCTCAGCACTGTGTTTAAATGTTTTAGTGCTCAGTACTGAGTATTTAAGTGTTTCACAGATGAGCCTTAGTATTTGAAATCTTCAATGCTTAGCATTTATCTTTTGAGCATTTTAATGCTCAGTATAGTTTTTGAGTGTTTCAATACTCAACATTTAAATTTTATGTGTTTTAATGCTTAATAGTTAGACTGTGCGATTTACAAATGTTTTGGCAAAAAGAGACTGCAAAGCGGTCCGAATGCGGCTGGTTCTTAATAAAAATAAATCAAAATAATTTCGAAAGTATTTTCCAGATTCTGATATTTTCATAATTTGATGCAAAAAAAGAAAATATTAAATAATTGATTTATTAAAAAAGTTTGTCATTTGCCTTTTAGTATTTCCATTAAAAAGCATATAGCAAAAGCGAGAGAAAATTTTATGAGAATTATTCTTAATTAAATAAGGTATGAATACAACTCAAAAATTTTTTATAAATAAACATTAATGACATGTAACGAAACATATGTTCTGTTGGTCTTAAAACAAATAAAGCACATAGCGCGCATCAATTAGCAAATCAATATTAATAATCGTAAATTACCATAAACTTATGTACTTGATGAACTTTAAAACAAACGATAAAGATGTATGTAACATCATCAGTAAGCGAGAGAGTGTATGTTTATTTTTAAAATATTTTGATAATGATAAATTGTCTGCATGAAAAGCGTCTTGAAGCGCAGCCACCCAAACACACTGTACTAACAGATGCATATAATTGAGTATAAAATAAAAGCAATAAGTGCCACTTTTTCTATTTACTTTTTCACTTCTTTTTTATTTCATTCAATCAAGTATGAGTAAATTTTTACAGTCAATTTTTAGTCTGTCTAAAGTGCTCGAATATGTGAAAAATTTTATTGTTTTAAAAATAAATTATTTTATTCTTTTTACTCGTGCGAATTTCTTTTTCATCGATTGAAGCTTGCGGCTATAGTATTTTTTCCATTTAATTTGCATATTGTGAATGAGAAAGAAAGAGAAAGAAAAGGCCAGCTGTGCGACATAGAAAAATTTTCTCTCACATGAGAAAAAAATCAACACATATGTACGCATAGACAGTTTTTTTTAGCGCCAGATCATTTTAAGAATAGTAAGTAGACACAAATAAAGATGAGGTGGAGAAAATAAATACACAGAAAAAGATGTGTAGTACTAATGAAGAGGGCTAAGTGAGTAAATTTACTTTTCACGGCGAGAGATTTGAAGGCAATATTTGACGTAGGTTAAGGCATCAGCTCGTATTACAAAAAACAAAAAATTTAGTCTGTTAAGACTTTTTTTTCTTTTAACTTTGTAAAGTTTTGATTAAATTTATCCCAAGTGATACATTCGAATTGATAGCAATTAAACTCTAATCCGCTTACCTTTTTGTTACTTTTAAATACCATGCATTTAAAACGATCAGAACTGCCATCTCGAGCAATATAACTGAAAATTTTTAAATCACTACTATCGTGTGAAACATAGAAAATGCGATAAATTGGATGATGCATAATCTCGATCTCTCCTAAATCGCCTGACCAGTTTTGAGATTTTCTCTGTAATAAAATAGAGAGAGAGAAAATTCATTAAGCTTTCGTGTGATCTTCTAGTAAAACATTTCAACAGCTTACAACTCGCATTCTCCGTTTTCTTTTCTTCAAGCATACTCTTACTCCATCTACCGATATTTCAATGGTAACTTTTTTCTTCTTTGCATTTTGCTGCTTGTATTCATACTGTGGAAGAAAGTAAATGAAAATTTTCATGTAAAAATGATTAAGATAAGCCAATTATATTCTCAACACTCACCCGAATTCTTCTCATTGCCTGAACGATTTCTGTTCGACTTGTGGGTCGCGGGACATCTTGAAATCCAATGAACTATGCATGTAAAAAAAAGGAAAAAGCGATAAATAAATTAAAATGTTGTATGTTTAAAAATAAGACGATTACACGCTGAAAAGGTTTGTTTAAACTTTCTTGCAGTTGTGTAAGTCAAAGCACGATCAAATTACGAATTTAATTAAATAAACTTCCAACCCAGACTTCATTACATTTATGAAAACTGATACTTGCAAGTCTAAACAAAAGTTTTCTTTGGAAGATAATCGAATCATTTCCTTATCTTTTTTTGTTTGCAATTGTGTTACAAATTGACTAAACATAAAAGCCGCTAAAATTTATGTGTAAACGAAACAAGACAATTCTCCCTTACAATTTGAGTTTTCACATATTCAGCTTAATTTCCTATTCGATTATTGATAGGTCTTTTAATTCAACTTGAATTTTTATGATTTATAAAATGAGAACACAGTAATAAACAGTTTTCTACTCATCAGCAAAAAAT
This sequence comes from Polypedilum pembai, assembly GCA_014622435.1. Lineage (NCBI taxonomy): Eukaryota > Metazoa > Arthropoda > Insecta > Diptera > Chironomidae > Polypedilum > Polypedilum pembai. Next base: position 132,646 of record JACWBX010002636.1, on the reverse strand, counting down.
AAAATTAAAATTGTTAAATTTGCTGAAATTCAATAAATATGCTTTAAAAAATTGTTTCCAAGTTAAGCTTCATATTCTGCTTTTTCTGATTTAAATCCAGGTAATTGAATACTTTAATTTAAAATTGATTACAGTTCAATCTAAATTTTTTTGCTTATCAAAACTCAATTGAAGCCAAAAGCACTCATGGCAATTTCTAGAAAAAGAATTTACTGTCGATTCAGTAAATAGCAAATAAATGAGTTCTTTTCAAACAAAGTTTACTGCTCGTTTATTCAAAAGTTTGAAGAATTTATTACCTTGGCATGAAAACTGATGCCTGTATAAAATGCTTCATCGGAGTGTAGTGGGACTCGAATATCCTGATCGTCCTTGACCAAATTGTACGGCTGTGATGGCATATTTCTCGTGTAAGTAATTATGTTACTGAGTTTCAGTTTTCTACTCTCCAAATATTAACTTTTTCTTTGTTCCTCCTTCTCTCTCGTTGTCTTTGTTAATTGAAATTTAATCACTAAAGGAACTTTTACTGCTGCAATTACTACTTCCTACGTCTACTTTTGGGAATCTTTTTTTTGCTTTAATAATTACGAAGGCATCTAGAAAATGAAATCTTAAAAGAAAACAAAAATTTTTTAATTATTTTAGAGATTAGAAAAAATGCTTTCTTAATTAAAATAATTGAGTGACAGCATGATGAGTAAATTTAATATTAAATTGAATTGAGACAAGAACAGACATGTATGAAGAATTTATTGCGATTTTTATTCACTTTTTAGCATCATTTCCCTTGTGAAGATCATCAATCATTTTCATCATTCTTTCTTTCCATTCTTATAACAAATAATTCACAAAAAACAACTTGCTATTAGAGAAAATTGCTCACGTCCTTGCAATTCCAACCTCCTCCAGTTCTTTCTACACGCATTTTTCACTGTACTGTTACAATAGATAGATGATAAGAAGGAGGAGCGAAAAGATAAAGAGAACAAAAAAATTACAACATCTGAGATGGAACCAGTGTAATATACATAAATCATCAATACTGTAAATTTTTTATCTCTCTTCATTTTTCTGCAACTCATCAAAAAAAAGGCAGTACAAATAGCACCTTATAAAATTACAATCTAATGTAATGTCAAACAATATAATTGTCATTAAATTTAATTAAGGAATGTCGCAAAAATCTAATATTTAGTCCTTCCATCAACTGCTGCTCAAATAAAGGAAAAAAGAAAAGCAAAAAAGAATGAGAGAAGAAATTAATTAAAAAGCTCATTTTGCGGGGAAATTAAAATGAAGCAATAAGATCCTTTTTGATGCTACCGCGCACGTTACAAACTTTTCTTCCTTTTTCTTTCTTCTCAATATTGGCTTTGGTAAAAGTCAAGTAAAGAAAAGTTTTTCTCATTGCGATGTCATTATCAGAGAGTAAAAGAGAGAGAAATCACTGAAGCATTATCGGAAAAGGCAATGATTGAATGGTTGTTGTAGGTAACACAGTGTTAGGAAATGAAAGAATATTAATCATTGACCTTTCGGTTCCCAATAGTATCTTACTAAATCTACTCGTACAGCATAATAAAAATGTCTTATTTGATTTCATGCTTCGACTATTTCTACAGCAACAAATTCAATTCAATTCGTTCTTGACCACGATTCGCAACAAAGTGTGAGAAACAGTGACTGATGATGAGATCTAAAGAAATTGTTTAAAATTGAATGTTATTCGAAACTGCAAGTTTTAAATCACTTAACTTATGTTTGGCTTTCATCTCTTTCTGTTTGTTATTAAATATTTGAAGAGTCTCTTTGTAAGTTCTTCTCTCTTTATTGAATTATTTAATGTATCAATGTTACTACTTTGCAGTCTTTTGAAGTTTGTTTCTTCCTTCTCTATATTGCAATTAAAATTTTCCTTATAGAAAATTTCTTTCCTTTTTGTTGTTAAATAAAAACTATTTCAAGAATTTAATAGAAGAAAAATTCAATTTTAATTATACTACACAACAGCAGTCAAAATTAATTAATTTATGTAGCATGAAATTTTTGTTATCGTCATCATGAATATTTTCACATTGAGATAAATAAAAAAAACTCAATACTGGCAAAATCATCTACATAAATTAATATTCGAATGTATGTGCTGCTGATGATGCTGTTTTTTGTGTGTGAGAATTATAACAAGAAAGCAATTATGAGAAGAAAAAGGCAAAAAATAAAAGATTTAGCACGGATTTTCATGAGAAAAAGAGAAAATTCATTACGATGATGATTAATGGTTCTCCACGTCAATGAGCATGCAGACGAAAACGATTGCGTAAACAAATTTATTCCATTTTATCGATTCCAACCGAATGTTAATTGAATATGGAAATGAGCTCCTTTGAGAGAAATTGAAGGAAGAAAAACTTAATCCCGCGAGGAGGAAGCATCAATCAAGTGAATGATGGAGGAGGATATGTCTCAAAGGAACTTTTAATAAATTGAAAGCTTTCAATAAGTGATAACGTGACGGAAAGTATTACTTTATTTCTATCACATACTCATGTAACACAACGTGAAATCCTTTTCAAAAAAGCAGCACGAATACGAATAAAATAAATTTAACATGTTGTTGTTGAAGCTGTCAAAACATGAAATGGAATATGGAAATTTGTTTTATGAAATTGAGAGAGAGAAAGAAAGAAAAGAAACTTTTTTGTATGAATCTTGTCAATTTCATATGAATAAGAATACAAAAGTTGAATAAATTTTTTGTTTCAATTTTTCAATCAAAACATGTAGAAGGTCAATGTCTATTTCCATTAAAATCTATTAGCTAATCAAGAATATTCACAGATCTTTTCACATTTAGGAAAAATCTCATAAGAGTTCATATCACGAATCCAATATTTCGTGAATACATTTAAATATAAAAAGAATTGCAATTCAATTTACTAAAGTGAAATTTATATCGCGATTGAAAACAGCGTGAAGATAAGTGAGTGGCAGAAAGAAACTTATTTGTCAGTTTATCTCAAGCAATATCATCAATTGCTGATAAATTTTTTCGAACTTGAAACTTTCATTTACAATTTTAAAAGTAAATGAAAATAAATCTATTTTTATGCTTCTATCCTTATTTTCCAATTTATTTTTCGATATTCATGAAACATAATCAAAATCTATTGCTTATATTGGGTCATTCTAAAATTCACATTCTCAACACAGCACATAACACGAAGTATATAAACATACAGAAGTCATAGTAGTGATAGCAATTCTTATCTTTATGAGCTTCCAACAGTTTTCTCCATCGTTGAATTTCCATAAAAATAAATGTTCAATGTGTGCTGAATAATTTGAGGAAATTGAATTTGAAACTGCCAATTTATTGCTCATATGTTATCAATATATTCAATCTGATGCCAATCTGATGTGTTTATTTTCCGTTTACATTTCCTTCAATCGCTCGTTTGCCCACAAACGCCTGAGTTTTTACTCTTCTTTCTATGAAATTTAATCTTCATTGAATCTAATCAACAAGTGGTCTTTTCATTTTATTTTTAGCTCTTATATTGTTTTCAATAATGTAATCGATTTCATTTAGCAATTTACAGTCTGTCTGTCTAAATTATTTCCACATGAAAAATACCAAGGCAAGTGCTATTAATGTATGAAGATTTTCATCCATTTTGCCTTGTAGCGACAGTGGTTGTGATAGAAATTTATTGAGTTGGAGTTAATTGAACGATGCCTACCTATTTAGTATTGAATCTCGTAAAGTTAAATTTTCCGCTGAGTTTTCCTTGTAATCTCACTCATTCAGACATTCATCTTTTATTATTTGGTTAAATCTTTTAATTAGATTTTAATTCTCTTGTGTGTTGTTATCTGCAAAGCATAAGAAGATGTAAACAAAATGAATTAGTAAGAAAATTGCTTAATTGGGTTTGAAAACTGTGTGCACATTGAGTTGTCAATTAACAGTGTCAATGACTTGATACATGTTCTTATTGTATCGCCTTGAACGTTTTTTATAACAAATTATCGTGGAATTATATTTGATTGTTTAAAGCATATCAACTCACGTATTCAAAAATTTTCTATAATACTCGCATTACATGGAAAATTACCACTTCAAACATTCTGAATGGATGAATGATTCAATGAAACCGGATATTGCTCCTTTTGAGCTTTCGTATGCTCTCTCTCTCTCTTATCGATGGCGTGCATACTTCAATAAAATGTCTATAATATTGAGTTTCATCACAGCAATTTCAACTTGAAATTATCTTTACAAGAATTCGACTCTATACAACTTTGTTCGCTACATAACACGCAAGTATTTTCATCAGAAATAAATAAAGTTTAATTTGATTTATTTTGAATAAAATTTTTAACGAAACAAAAATGCAACTTGATACAAGAAATATTCAAATATATTATGACGGTTTTTTTTAAATTTTAACAAACTTTTTTTTGCAAACTTATTTTGTTGTCATATTGAAGAGCTCTTAAGTGCATTTTTAGCCTGATATCATTTAATAAAAATTTTCACTTAATTCTATCAGAGTATCACATCCCAGTATTGATCACATTTTATGAAATTTAAATTTATTTGTACAAAAAATATACATATATGAAAAGCTTCTTATCTTGCAGCTATACTTACGCATATTCTTTTTATGAATTTATTGAGCTTTTCTCACTCAAGAAATTTATTTTGAATACACATACACATGATGTTTTGCGTTCTGAATGTTTGGCATAAAATTTCATAAGAGAGAAAACAACAAGCATGTGATGACACAAATAAACAACAGCAATATTCTGGCAATATAATTTTCTGCGCTTGACTTTTTAACACTCTCTAACTCTCTTTCTTTCTCGCATTGATGAACGTAAATGTTTGAATGTAATCAACAAAACATGTAAACGCATTACGAAGTAAAAGTGAACAGCAAAACATAATAAATTTCCTTATCACTCAATGTCGAAAGTAAATGAATGAATCTATAGTTATTCTGGAAATGAAAAGAGTAAATTGAAAGAGGAGAAAAATGGACTTGTTTTAGATGTAAAAATGTAAGTCTATTGTGAAATTAATAAATCATTAAAGGAAGACACTTTATATCAATATTTTAAGATGTAGAAAACGACAAAAAGATTATGGCAGTAAATTTGCCATTAAGACTAAGCAAAACCTCTTTTCACCTTCATAAATGTATACATAAACACGCTTGTGTGTGTATATTTTGTCTTTTATGTGTGTTTATTTTATGTTACAATGGCAAAGTAAAAAGCTTAAGGATGAAATTCCTTTAGAAAAAAAGAGTAAGGAAAGCATTTTTGTGAATTATAAAAGAAAAGAATATGATATATATGCTTGTTTTAGGAATGAACATCTGTCAACACTCTTATATAATAACAATAATAATGTGTATATGCTTCTGTCTTCTTTTAGATGATATGACTTTTTTCTCTAGAGAAAATGTTATTAAATTTCCTTTACTACAGCACTTTTTCTTCTTCTGCTGTTATTCTTAAAAATATTTGTCAGAGAGTTAAAAGAAAAAGACACAAAAAATGCACATCTAATTTTTATACTCATTTAATATTCTTGAGAATATTCTTTGATAAATCAAGCTTATGATATGATTATATATGATATTAGTAGAAAAGATTAAATTTTATGATATGTTAAGTGGAAGTTGTTTTGAAGCTTTTGAAAAAGCTTTAACTATGCTTTAACTTTTAAAACAATATTTCTATTAAATTCTTACAGATTTTTGTTTCATTTATTGCTTTGTGTCAAAATTATAAAATTAGAATCTATTTTGTTGCTTTTGGCCAGAGCTTTAGGTTGACTGAATTTAGTCGACTTACGTAGAAATTTTTAGTCGTCTTCGGGCTCAGCTTTTGGTTGCTTTCTACAGAAGTTTTTGACTAATTGTAGTTGAAATTTAGTTTTAGGCTATTGTCTACAGACCAATAATTTAACAACTCTGTTTTGTGGTTTTCAAAAGAAAATCAATCAGAGAAAGCAAATTCTAATCAATTCAAGCTTACAATAATGTAAGTTGAATGATATTTCATTGTTGATATTCATTGAGTTCTCAGTCTTGCTACTATTGAATGAATTCAATCAAAACAAAATTAAGTTATTCAACATTTGACCTCTTCAATAATATGTTTTGATTTTTATAATATATTAATATACATATCTCAGTTGATTGCCCTAAATTTCTTGATGGTTTTATAATGAAGCAAAAGGAAATCATTAAAAGAATGACAATCGAGCGAGAAAAATATTTTGGCAATGTAAATGTAAATTTCTTTGATTTTAATTTTCTTTCTTGCAAAACCTCAAATTGTCAAATGATAATTGAAAAGAGAGAGAGAGAGAGAGAGGAAGTTGTCTGTGGTTGTTTTTAAGGGTATATATGTTTTATCTTTAAAAAGGTCTTTTTCTTAACACAAGAAGCTTGAACGTGACATGACAACTTTACATACTAAGGAAGGAAATATTGAGTGAGAAATTCTTTTTTTTCTCTCTCTCTGTTCCTTCAATTGAGGCATGAAAATGGGTTCAATTTACCTACTACAATAGAAAACATTGACAATATTGAGTCTATTTTTTATTCAGTATGAGTATCTTTTTGCTTGTTGACTTTATAACATTCATCATCACCTTCAATCAATTTAAAAATGTTGCCGAAAAAAAAGCTAACAGCGGAAAATGCTCTTAAGTGAATAAAAATGAGAAAATTGAAAATGTAAAAATCGAAACAATTATCATAAAACTTTTTTTTTGCAAACGTCAGCCAATAAGCGAATGAAAAGAAATTCAAATTTTGATTTTATGCTGCTGTTTTCATTTCATTTCATTTCCATTTTCTATGGCCTCAAAGATTCTTTTCTGTTTTCATTCTTTTACTTATGCATGCATTGAATTTAGTCGCAATTTCTTGAAATTGCTATTTTATATTACTTCTTTCATTTACTTTTTAAAAAGATTTTTTTTTCTCATTTTGTCCATTACGCAGTATATGCTAAACTTGAAAATGTTTTGAATGTAGAATTCAGAATACGTTGATAACGGTCATTCTATATTTAAAATTATTTTATGTGAACTGTGATATTTATCGAAAAATTTAGTCTTAATTACCATTTTAAAGTTAAAACTTTTTTCCTTAAAGAATTGAGTTAACTATTAGATTAAAAACTTAAATCGTTTTCAGGAAAGTCAATAGACAATGCTAAGTAATGGTAATAATCTTCCCACGGCTCATTTACTTTCTCAACAAAGTTGTTAATTAATTTACAAAATTTGTTTTAAAAATTATCTCTACAAAATCTTCATCCATTCATTCATTTATATAGCTTGAAGTTATGATAATCACTACGTGTTTAAAACCAGTTATTAAGTATGTGAGTCATTGAGGCATGTAATATTTTAGATAATATTGACAATTTCCAAAAAGAGTATTGTCCACAATAGCTAGCTAAATGAGTCACACGGAATTCCTTTGAAATGTTTAATTTACGTCACATATAAATAGCTAGCTATGAAACATTTAATTGCATCATCATCTACTTATAGTTGCATTAGCTAATACTATGCAACAACAACAGTGATCGTAAGTAGAAAAAGATAATTGTTTAATGGTAACTGAACATGAATAATGCATTGTTGTGTGATGAAGTAAAAATAATTAATTAGTGCAATGATACTTATGACTCAGATAATTATAGATTAAAAAAGGAATTTTTAAAAATTAGTGAAGCTTTTTTAAAGTTTCTCATGTCTGACATCATTTAATTTCATTAAAATAATATTAAGAACAAGAATTTCATCGTCATCACCATCTTGGGTTTTTAATAAGCTTCATAAAAAATTTATTTCAACCACAAGATGCTTTTCAGAGTCTTTTCTCTGTTTTTATAAACGATTTACTGATATGATTTATTATTTATGCTTGCTAAAAAGTTTCTTCAACCTAAATCACTAAGAACATTCATTTTTTCTTTTACTCATATTTTTCATTAAAGTGAAAAAGTTTAACACCATTAATTTATTAATAAATCTTGTATTTGCATACCAAAAACTTTGTTTCTTGAACACACACACACAGAGTAAAGAAACTTGAAGATTTCTTGGAATTTTGTATGACATTTTATGACGAAAATGGAATTTTGAATGGCGATTTTTACCAAGAATTTGATAAAATAAATACATAAGTCATATCGCTATGTAATTTAATTTAACAATCCTTGACTTTTAAGAGAAAGCGTCATAAAAAAGTAAACATTATTCGCGATGAGCTTTCTTCTTCCTTCTCTTTGCACTTTTCTCTTTTCTCATTAAAAATAATTCTTGTTAAAATTTCTATAAATATTGTGTCATCTGCAAACACAAAAAAATATTCCTTGTTGGCTTACTTATTTTTTTCCTGCGATTGAGGCCTTGAAGAAGAGGTCTAAGAACGAAGATTTCTTAAAATAAGTATATAAACAGGTTTTGATAATGAACAAAAAGAATTTTACAGACTTTACTTTTTATTTTTTGCGCTGAACGGAACCAACAAGAGCAGAAAAAGAATTTCATAAAATACATCTTAAAAAGTTGAGTTTCTTTGCTGTTAGTCACTTTTTCATATGATTGCTAAACAGGTTTTTGCATGCAATTGGCCTCTGTAAACGAACGCGAAAGAAAGAGTAAAGGAAAAGGCATGAAATTGCTCGCCAGTCAGCTGTCTGTCTGCTGGCCATTTTTTAAACTTCTTATTCTTTTTATTTCTCTACCACAAATTATCAATAAATATAATTTTCTAGGAAATTATGGGAAAAGAAATGAAATGCTCGTTTAAGGGTGTGCGATTGTCCCTTTTTTGCATACAATTAGAAACTCTCACCTGGATTGTGACTTATTCAAAACCGGTTTTTTATTGAGGAATATATATGATTATTATAGGTAAGTAGGGAAGGTTAACATTTACTTTTTTTCATAATGTTGTTCATTTTCAAATAAGTATTTTCATAGATAAATTCCAATAAATTTTTCATATGCTTCATGAATGACATATTAAGTTGAAATGACATAAAAATATAACAAATGAAAACAATTAATTATGCTCCTTTTCTGTCGGTAAATGTGTTCAACAATAACGCTCTTCATTTGTCATTTACACATACAGACGTATACACAATGCAACAGACAACAGTAGTAAATGTTGTGATGTGCGAAAGAACACACAATGAATGGAGAAAGGTGTCAGTGGGAAGTAGTTACATATTATTAAGCTTGAAATATATGGAAACGTGATTCAATTTTTATGCCACTTGAACGATGATGCTCAACTCACATTATTATCCATTATATTTTTTAGCTCTCTTTTTTCAAGGTAAAGACAATTGAATGTAAACATAATTCGACATTTATTTTCTTTTTAAGCTCGGAACTAATTAATCAGAATTTCATCTTTAATATCTTAATTAGGAATCTATAGTAGAAGTGTTTATTATTAATTAAAGCTTATTTGTCTAATTGTAATAAGATTTTAAAAATTTTCCATTAAGATTCAAATTTTTGTTTACATCAAGGGGAAAAACAGTTTTAACGAAAAATGCAAAATGAAAACGAAAAAAGAAGCAAAAAATGATAAATGATGCAAAAAAATTATTTACAATTTTTCTATTTTATTTTATAAGTAAAACCTATCATTTTGATAAAAATATCAATTATAAGCAGTACTATAGCGTTTACTACTAATATAAAAGCTTAGAATTTGGCACAATTTGGAAAATTTTGTTTGTAAACATTAACGAAAAAATTCTTTCGTCAAAGTTATTTTCCCCTTGGATTCAAATTTTTGTTTACATTTGAAATTTAAAATCAAAATCTTTTTAAAAGTTATTTATGTAAAATAAAGGTTTCTTTAGCTTGTATCACATACAAACAATAACAATGAAATGTTCATATGATTTCTCTCACTCAATTTTAAGCATTATGGTCACAAATTATCATATTGTTATCATAAAATGTAACGAAGGCTGATGATAATACCCAGAAAAAAAATTTATAAAGGCGAGAAAAGAGAGCAAAAGTGGCATTGTAAAAGAAAATAAAGGGATTGACCCAAATTTATGAGATAAGTTGAGAATTTCGGCTCGTCCCATTCAACTTCTGTCAGATGACCCGTTGGGCTTGCTATACATCATCTTGATCGAAATTATTATTTATATATACACACACACGCATTCTTTACTCTCTTTTTCTACATCCAATAAAGCTCTTTCGTGTCCATCAAATATGGCTACTTTTACGATTCTGCAGTGATGACATGAAAGCGAGGGCAATCAAAAAGCATCTCAAGGGATAAAAGAAAAAAGTGATTTGCTCAAGAGGAATGTTTGACATACTTCAACCTCGAATACAAGCGAGTGACCGCTCTAACCCTCAAATGAAATTGTTTTATTTTCTTTTCTGAGAATAATTCTAAAGGGGAATCATATTTAGACACATGTATGAATACGTGAGATTGTGCTGCTAAAGCAAAAATTTATCAATCGAAACTTTAATGATCTTTCTTTTAATGGTTAAAAGATTTTTGTTGAATTGGTCAAGCATTATTTACCAAAAACTTGCTGTTGTTATTAGAACTTTATACTTGGCTGAATACTAACGGTAATGGAAAATTTTTAGCGGTTTTTGTTTTGTTGTAGAAGAATTTTTAATGAGAATTTGTTTAATCACAGATTGTTTTTTAGTTCTGAGCTCATTGAACGATGAAATATTTTGAAAATTCAACAATTTGTATGTGTGTGAAGAAATTTCTTATTTAAGATGCAAGTAAGTGAAAGCATTCATGCATTTATCATCTTTCTTAGACCTGCATAAAAAGACTTTAAGTTTTGTATTCATTTTCACTCTCACATGCCACACACGTGTAGTATTATTATGTTTTTTTTGTGAGTTTCTCGACGACAAACAAATGCATGTAGATAACTCTTTTTTGTGTTATGCTGCTGCTAATTAACGGTAAAATTTCATATATTTGAATGACACTTTTCTGTTTCTCTCTTTATGTGCTGTGTTTAGTTACATTGCAAGATAAAAACAATTTCAGTTAAAATGGAAACGTCGTTGGAGAAATGAGAGCGACTTTTTAGTTATCATTAGCAGAGTCATAATTATGATTTTACCCCATTAAATGTTGGATGAATGGCTTTTAAAAGAGAAGAAATAGTTTACCATTAAAATTGCTCTCTTCTACTATGCTACCGTGTTGTTTTTCATTTCAATAGCACAAAGATTGAAAGAAATCTGTTTAGATGAAAACAGCAGAAAAGTTTTCTATGCGGTTATTTGCGGCGTAATAAAAGCAGCGAAATGAAAGAAAATTGATGGATAATTTTTTTTTCTGCTGAAATTGCGCGATTATTTTTCAAAGCAAAAAAAGAAAGATATACAGTTGCACAATGTCTTTTAGAGAAGAAGAAGGAGGAGAAGGAAGAAAATTGTAAATTGATTATTGCGGCAATATGCATGCTTTTTTATATCAAATCACGTATTATTATTACGATCATCATTGTTATTTTATGTTTGCAATAATTTTCACTTTCAACATTTTCGTTTTATGTTTACCGAGATTAATTTTTTGCCTTGTTTCTCATAATCTACATAATCAATTATTTATTAATTTTATCGATTTATAAACGATTGCAAAATAATAGTTAAAAAGCAATGAAGCATAAGAAATTGTTTAAATGAAAACGTCAATTATTTCTTTCGATATACTTTTTCTAATGATATCATTATTTTCCTATATTTTTAGTAAAATACTTTTAGAAATTTTCATCATGATCGATATAAAGTCAAATAACTTTTTGTATCTAAATCCTAGAAAAATCTCAAATGAATTTCTTGTAAGCATGCCATTGACAGCCTTAAGAACTCTATAAATCCTCATTCATTCTTCCTCTCAACAAACTATCTAACTTCAACACATACTTAATGTCCACTTTTACAAACACACTTAAGTCTTCTATTGTTCATCACCAGTTCAGTAGACACGCAATGAGAATTAAAGATATACATTTGAAATCGAAAGAAAATTAACAAGTAATTGAATAGTGTTACTAATCTCATAAGCTCACATCCAGTCATGCAAATAAACTTTTTATTTAATGACTCATTTAGTGTGCTAGTGACCTGTTTACTTTAAAAATGCATTTAGAATTTCTTCTATTATGAAATATTGTGTCACTTAAATGAATTTCATGCTGCATATAGCGACTGCTATATTACTTGTTCTTTAATTTCATTCCATTTTTATTGACTCAATACAAGCAAAGAAGCAGTACAATACAATACAAAAAAAGAGTGTGAAACATACTTCAAACATGAAGTTCATGTTGGAATTGTCAAGTTCATTGAACTCAAAAAAATTTTTCCCCTCCCAAATATAGTATGTGAACAATACATAGTATCGCAGTATAAAGTTTCTTTAATGCTTTGAAGAAGATCTTTTGAGAAATTAAATGTTGGTCATAAAGCGAATGTATAAATCATCACACGAGTTTTCTCCATTTTTAAAATAATTTTTTGTTGTTAAAGAAGAAATCAAGCCTTGTTATGTGTAGGCTCATGTCGATTTTTATTCTTCTTTCCCTCTTTTGCTTCTCTTTCGTTAAAATGTAAAACTTTTTTGTGTGTATGTGGATTTAAAATAATCTTAGAAAATGGTCATCGCTAAGTTGAAGGTCATGATATTCGTTCAATGTATGTGCTGTGAGAGTAAAACACAAGAAGAGAGCAAGTGGAACATAAAAAAAATCCAAGCTTGTGAGTTTATGATGGTTAAAGCTTAATGAAATGTTTTTGTTTTTGTGCTACGATCTAGTTACAGAAATTTTTGCTTTCCTTATCAAATTCAATTTGCAGAAAATAGCTTTATGAATGAGAACAAGACAAATGATTTTCATATGCTTTCTCTCATTGTTTCAGATAGGATTTTTTTTTTCATTTTATTTTGAGCTCAAAATCCGTTTTATTGTGCAATTTAGATCAACTTATCTGTTGAAAGTTCTTTTTACGACACATTTAACTAAACTCAATCACCAAATAATCTTACAAACAACCTAACCTTGTTCTACAGAAAGAAATTTTCGCACATAAATAGTACCTTTCGCTCTATTATCGTCAGCAAACGATTTCGAGAGCATATTTGAGGTGTACCATCAAAAGAGAAATGTGTACGAGAAACTTTTCTTTGCACACAAACATTTGTCCTTTCCTCTTTCATTTTTGGAAGGAAAATGAAAATGTTTTTGGTGCATGATATAAAAAGTTTACGATCGGAGCGAGTGGTTAAAAGGAATGGAATTTCCCTTTCAATTTTTCTCTCTCTCTTCTTCTCTCGAATACTCTTTTCTTTTCATTCTATACACAGAATTCTTTTTCTAATTCTCCTTGTCACGCTCGACAATAATTGAAGTGTCTAGGGTATGACAAAAGAATGGGGGATAGAGTTAAGTTTAAAGCATGCAAAATAAAATAAAAAGTTTTTTTTTGTGTATGTGATATGATACCGAATTACTTTTACTCAATGTCATTGAAATTTATTAGAGATATATAGAAGAGAAGATGACACAATGGAATGATAAATTTTGCATATTTATGAATTGAATAAAATTTCCTTTTTTATGGTCACTTATGGTAATGAGATATTCAAATAAAGTATTTTGAGTACCCATGTTTTTATAAAATTTAAGTTTATCATAAAAGAATTTAGACTTTTCTAGCAAACTTTTTGAATTTTGAGCCATGAAATGTGTTACAAATCAAGATGAAGACACTTCGATTAATTGCAACAATTGCTATTTTATAGAAACTTCTAATTTATGTTATATTAATTCTATTAAAGCATAGAATTGTTTGCACTTATGAATTTTGGATTTATTAAATTCTAAAATGTATAGCCCTAGGTATAGGGCGCTGGCAACTGAGAGACACACACACACAGATATACATTATTATTCATACCTTCATTACAAACTACAGATCGTTGTCCATTATAATTATTATAAAATATTAGTATTTAAGTATATATAGTTAATAAATATAGTTGTTAGTTGTTACATAGTCCTGTTAGAGTTATTATTCATTCGAGTTAATTGATTTAAGTCAGTGAAAAGTCATAAATTCGATAAAATAGGTCTCGAGATAGTCATCACGTGTTCAAAAATATTCTTTGTCAATCAATTTCATCTTAAATCGTCAATCTAAAGTCATTTCAATATAAGTAATACGCTACAAATGTCTAATTTGCAATTGAAAATTTTATTTTGTTGAAGAAATTTTGTAAATAAAAATTGTTTTGTTTACATTTTACTAAAATGAAAATCATTGAAAACTCGTAATATCTATCATAAAACTGTAAGATTAAGTTAGGAAAAGAAACAAAAAGTCAAAACTTAGCAGATACAAATACAATAACTCAAAGTTTTGATTATATTTCGAGATTTTAAAGAAAATTCAATTTTCTTTAGAATCACAGTAATCTTAAGAATTGTTAATTAATCAAAGTGTCTTTGCATTGAGTAAATTTAATCTGCCGGATACTCTTTTAAAGCTTTTACAATTGAAATTTTTGAGAAATATTTATTGCAAAAAGAACAAACAACAATGTTCGCTTTCTAATTCGACCTTTTCTGTTGAAATACGTAATAAACAAACTCTTCAAAATAATGATTACAATTTAATTAATATCTCTTTTAAATGAATGAGATATACAGACATATCATATTTCCTGTCAAATAAAATTAAAATTGAAAGTGTGAAATGTTTTTAAAGACTCGCACGTTTGTCGTGCTTGCTTATTTGATTTTATATTTAATCAATTCTTTAATACAAACCAAGATCTTGTGTACAGTGTCATGAACAAATTCTCACAATAAACGAGATTTCTTTTTCGCTTCACGCAGATTATTGCAAATAAATATGTTATGTGAGACATGTCGTGCATTGAATTGAGCGCTTTTTTTATTACAAAATTTTATATGATTGTGTGCGCGCGAATCTTTTTATCTCTTGTGAATTGATTGCATAAATAGATTTTTTGAATGGTTCATTTAGATTATGATGATGATGAACAGATGATTATTTGAGAATTTTCGCTTTTCTGATTTGAGCCATTGTCGTCAAGATTTTGTCTGAAAATTGTTGAAAAGAAGAATTTATAATCATTTTAGGATGATAAAAAACGTTTTTCCTTTTATTATAAAAGCAATAGAAAAATTAATTAACAAACTCCAAAACTCACTTAACTCTCTTTTTGTAATATCATGCTCAGTAAATTAAACTTTTCTCATGACAAGGCAAAATTTTTCTTCTCATTTTAGGATATTTTTAAAGTACATATAAATAGAAGTTTTGACAAAGATACAGTAACAAATAATGAAAGTTTATTTGAAAAGGAAAAAATGATTTTCTTTATCCGGCGGTGCGGTATTTGATACGCCCATTCGACAATCGAAGATAAATTTTTTGACTCAAGTCTTTGCTCTAGGTAGTAACTTTTTTTTCATTATTTCACTTAAACTTGCTTATCACGTTTTTTTAACTTGGAAGGAACAAAGAAAGAAAAAACATAAAGAGAGATCTTTAGAAATAAAGAGCTGAAAAAGAAGTATAAAAGTGCACTAAAACAATAATAGAATTTATCAATTATCCACGTACAACACGAATTTAATTTCCTTCAACTCAATTGAAAATATAGAAGAAAAAAAATTTCTCTATGTGTTTAATTGAAGAATGTTAATTGTCAACGATTATTCAATACATTCAGCATTTCTTTCTTTTTTATCGATATAAGCTACTGAATTGCCTTTTTGCGCATTGTAGAAGCAGAAACACACATTCGACATAGAATCGACAATTAATTTATTTTCATCACGATTTTGTTTCTTTCATACCATAATGAATTAAGTTTCTTGATGTTACTGGCTTATTTGGAGTTGGCGTCTTTCTTTAATTTGAAAACTATGACCAACAAATAGTAGAATATATTAAATTTCTTTAAAATCTAATTAAAGTAAACAAAAAGCTAGGGGAAAACAGCTTTAACGAATGAAATTTTTTGTCATTATTTATAAGCAAAATTCTAAACTTCTATAGTATTAGAAACGCTTCAGTATTGTTTATAATTGTTGTTTTTAGTGAAATGAGACGTTTTCTTTTTATAATAAAAGATTAATCCAAAATTATAAAATCTTTTCTGTCTTTTGCATCTTTCGTTAAAATGTTTTCCCCTGAATTTAAACGAAACAAAGAGAAATTTGGAAATTTTTAAACTTTCAAATTCTCCAAATATAAATACAAGTATCAAAAGCTTTGCAAATAAACCATAGCTAAATAAATTAAAATTTATGTAAAGAAAATAATTTGTAAAACTTTCTTTAGCGATCAACAAATTAATTATCAATTTCCAAAAAATACTTATCTTCTAATTTTTTGACAGTAACAAGAAGCTTTTGCTTATTAATTAATCTGTTTGTCGATTGTCATAGTAATCTGATTAATTGAGTAAAAGCTTCAGCAACATGACTTTGATTTACTTTCATTAATCAATCATGAGCAGCAACAAACAAAAAAAAACAAAGTTTAAAATCTAAATTTATTGCTCGTTTTAGGCGCTCAGAGGGCATCAAAAAAATTAATTTAATGTGCTCTGTTATAGCTCTCTTTCACATATCTGCACAATGTTTTTGAGCTTTAATTGAAGCAAATTAAAATGAATTTATTACTTGTGTGATCGTTTCCATGATACTCATTTTAATTAAACTTTTTTTCCTTTTTTTCACTCACTGCCGTTTGAATCATCTCACACATGTGTTGTACTTAAATAAAGAGATGATGGGAGAGAGAAGAAAAGAAACTTTCGAATTGCATGAAGAAAGTCAGCCGTCTGTCATGGAAATTCTTTTGCTTTTATTTGCGCTATGTCTGGAGTAATAAAAACATTAAGTGGTAACACCAGCTACTAATCGTTCAGATATATTTCACTATCAGAGAAAGAGAGAAACATAATAAATAATGCAATAACCCTTGTCACACCCTCGTTGATTGTCTAATAAATTTCGCATTATTGCTGACTTCTCAAGACCGCTTTTCATACGATGATCATTTCCAATGTAAAATAGCTCGGGTTTGGGCTTTAAAGTATTTCCTGTTAAGTGTTTTTTCGCCGACTATTGCTGTTGTTAAAAAGGGAAATCATCATTGACAATTAAATAATTCATGACTTCTTCTTTCTACTATTTACGCTTGTGCCAAGAAAGAAATCAAAAAGGCAAAACATGCACAGAGCATTCATAGTTAGATCAAGACATTCTTTGATGAAATTTTTTGATTTGGGCGTGAAATTCATTTTAAGTATGTTTCGGTATCGATTTAAAGTTTTTCTCAAGTCAAATCTGGCAACAATGTTAAAATTTGTTTTTTGCTTTTCTGCATATCATGATGTGAAGATTGCACAACGCTTTTTACACATCTAATGTGCACAATTTTTTTTTTCTTCTCTCATTGTTTAACTTCTTTTGATTTCTTTCGCCTCCATTTCATGACTCATTCATTCACTCACTCACGAGCACATGAATAACGATTGAATCCGTCTTTACATCTCAATATTCATTTTGAATTGTAGTTTGCAAATGAGTATGATGCAAATAAGTATGAATAGCAGAAAAACTGCATTCTTGCAAGAAATCAAATGATTTTCATTATAATGAATCTATAAACGCTTTTTAGTATAGTTTGACGAAGGCGTAGATGTTTAATTATAATTTATGAATGAATTTTTAATATTTTTATTCCAAGCTTTAAAATTATTAAAAAGAATAAAATCTTTATAGAAAAGATTTTGTAATTTATTGTAAATCTAATTTCCAAAATTTGTTTCAAATTTTAATCATTATCAATCACTACAGCTACAAGAGAAAATTAATTTTCATAAATATACGATGATGAAAAGTTTAATGATAAAGTCGAGGGTGACAGCTTTTACGTAAAAATTTTTAAGATTGAAAAGTTACGAATGATTACGAAAGATTTCTAATCGGAAATGTAAACAAAAAATTCAGAAATTTCTTTTATCAAAATCTCACTATTTGCTTAACAATTTTTATCGATATCAGCAGAAATGGAATAAATAAGCATTTAAAAAGACATTTATAATTGTTTCAGGTTGAAATAAGAGAAAAATTTTTAAAAATTTATTAGAGGAATAGAATATGCGCAATCAGAATCAAAAATGTGATGCAAATTTCATAAATTTAATTCAAATACTAAATGACAGTTATTATGATATCCAACAAAAATCGAAATTCCTTACTCTGTTTAGAACTTTGTAAAAGTTTTAGTTATTAGCGCTGCAATTTAAGTCATGCAACTGCAGGAGAAAATTTAAATTATTTTCATAGATAAACGATGACGAAAAATTTTATGATAAAGTTTTAAATGTTGAAAGGCAGAAGAGTTTAAGGCTAAAAAAGTGTGACGCTGTAAAGAAGATAATAATCAAACAATTTAACAATTGTCATTAAATTCATTCATTATTCTATGAATGATTCATACATTGCAAAAAAATCAACTGTGATTGTGTAAATAAAAGCGTTGTTGACCTTCATTGTCCAGTATATCCATTAACATCACGTTTCTCTCTGGCTCAGTCTATTCCTGATTCGAATCTCTCGTAATATACATCAATACACGAACATGTTGCAGCAACATTATCCATAAATTATTTGTGCACAATTTTACAATTTAATGAATTGCAGCATTGCAGCATCTAAACATCTATAATTTGATCGACCGTGAAAATTATAGAAATCTACCTGCCGCTCATTCAATGAATGTTTATAATTGCGAGCACAGTAAAACACATGAAACAAAACGAGTGAAATGGAAAACGGAAGTTTAGCGTGAATTGAGTAATTCATTATGTCGCTCATTGAAAAATGTTTAAACAATGCTGAAATTAACAACAACTAAGGATAGTCGTCGTAACTTTGTGTGGCAATTGATCCGTAAAAGTTGCAGTAGTTCCCGCGATATCAGTTATTATTGCCAAACCTTTTCCTTTGACAAGTCACAATACAAGTGAAAGTGGTTATTGTTGTCATTGAATGATGCGACAAGTGAAGTTTTGAAAGTTCAAGAGCAAAAATTTTTAAATTCAGATAAAATCGTTATGCTTTCAAGATTTCTTAATGGCACTTTCTTGCGATTTACTATTTTTACTACTTTACTAGTACGCACAACAAAACTAAAAAAATCAACTTTTGTATGTCAAGAAGGCGATTTTTCTTTTCTTTTTTTCTCGCCAGAGGTCAAAGTCGATGCTAAAAAACAGATGCGAACGCGTTTTTGTTGTTTGACTGATTCATTTCACTCGACATTTCATTCAATTTCCGTGTAGCGTGACTATAATTATTCACTCGTGCATAACATCGAGAGTAATTGTCATGAAAATGAAGAAAACAACACAAAATTTCTCTCTTGAGATCTCTCGCACTTTCCGAGTCAAATATTTTGATAGATTTTATAATTATTACATTTTCTTCGCTCGCTAATCGGCTTATGGTACAGCAAATTGTAACTTTTTAGTATCAATTTTATTGTCTCTAACTTTCGCTTATACACACATACACATGATGCCATGCCATGCCAAAGAAATGACGAGAGAAAAATAAAACCAAAAGAAAATCATTAAATGTGGAACGTGTATTGGGCAGAGAGTGAAGTTCTTTTTTTTTTTTGTTTTTCCTCGCTTGACTCTTCAAACATAGCAAATGAAAGCACGCACAGGACGTGACAGTTGATTTTGATATTAGCAGAAAAAAACAGTAGCATTTTTGCACATGTCTCTCAATCTCGTCATTTTCAATGTAATTTTCATTTTAAATTCAAGAAAAAAAAACCACCTGCATCTTCTGCAGAGTATAATTTTGTGTTATTCAGCAATTGATTGACTGTTCCCAGATATATGAAAATAAAGCGAGTGAATTTACGAAAAAGGGGAGAAAAGAAATGCACGAAACCAGTATTTGCGTAATTTTGAAAAAATTTTTGGTACGCAAACTTATCATTTTGTCCATTATTTGATAGCAGTGTGTTGAAATTATTAATAATTACGATCAATTTAGTTCAAAAGAAAATTTTTCAATCTTTTTACTGACATGTTTCTCTTTTTTGCTGTCTTCAATTACAGAATGAATGTGAAAACAATAAACATTCATCATTAAAATAAGCTAAAAGGAAAGAAAAGCACACACATTCACACTAGATTTATATGTGTAAGCAAAAAAAAAATTGAACGAACATCAATAAGAGATTTATGAGGAAGAGAAATTTTTTGCTGTGCATTTATAATTAACTACAATAGAATGAGCTAGCGAAATGTGTCAGATGTATACAAAAAATTTCAATTCCATGACAGTCAGAATGAAGTTATTGTTTGATACTCATACTATGACCAACCGAGACAAGAACTGAAAAACACGCGAAATAAAAACCAGCATCAAATGAATGAAAGTGACGTCAACTATGACTCAAACTTTTATGTGTTTTAATATTTCCTCTCGTTTTTCTCTATTTTTCATTTCGAAATATAAATCTGAATCCGTCGATAAGTGTCGATGGACCTTGATGGTGAAGAAAACATATGTGTGGCGTAAAAAGAGCAAAATTTTTATTTTTAACTTTTGGACATGTGCACACAGTGTGATATGTTATTGTCTTGGAAATTAGATTATTATTACTCGGAAATAATAGAATACTTTAACGGTCATTTCTTCTTTCGTTAAAATTTAATTTCAAAAATTAACGAAAGTTTGTAAACAAGAGAATTTTTGAAAAATTTAAGTTTTTGAATGCTTTATAATTTTATTTAAATAGTAAAACATCAATACAATATAACATAGACGATGATAAAATCTATAACTGTAAAGATAAATTATTTAATAGTGAGTTTAAAAGAATTCATGTTTTGCCTTCGAAATATTCTATTATTTCTTAAATAAATTCTTTTTTTATAATTCGATCACTCACCTTTGAATGCGAGAAAAGAGGTCACTAGCGTTATAGAAAAAATCTGTTGCTGATGAGAACTAACGTTTATTCTCTATTATCAACACTTTTAGGGCTCACTTTCTTTCAACAAATCAATTTTTATCGATATTTTTCTTTTATGTTTGCATCAAACTTTTCACATTATCGCGATATTAATACTTTTTCTTGCGTTGAAAGCTTCTGAAATGAATTTTCCTTGGATTAATTTTTTATTAACATAAAATATGTTACTGACTGGATGAAACTAATTAATAACAAAAATGACCGTTCTCATTCTCTCTTATTTCATCCATATCTTTCTTTTATTAAGCTTATATTTGATACACGCCTCTTCAACAAAGTCCTTCTATCATTATTCTTATTTGGTGTGAGTGTGTATGTTACTTGAGGGGTTAGAAAAATAAGCATAAAGACATATCGTGCAGAATTCTTAATTATCTTTTTTGGCTGCTGACGATGAGAGAAGAAAATTTTCTGCTGGCTGTCTAGCAGCAGCAAAGAACTTAGTAAAGAAGATAAAAAAAGTTAGGATATGATTACGAAAATTCGAGTTAATTATTAAGCTGTTTGTCAAGTCATTTGTGATAATATTTCTTAATTTCTTTTCTTCCTTCTCTTAAACAAGTAAAATGGCAGATGTTTTCACGATCTTTCTTTATAAAGCCAAAAAAAGTTTTTCTTGTTCTCTTTTTTGGTACATCATACACGCATATAATATAAAAGAATTTAAAGAGACTCAAGGTATAGTAATTGAAAAGTCGGAATTTCTTGAGAAAATATTCAAAAAAACTTGTATCTTGAGTATAGAAAGAGAAAAGAGAAGAAATAATAAAAAGAATCTCAAGTGGTCTACACACACAATTTAATAAGCAAGTTTCATTGTGTTCATTCAAAATTCAATTTTTACATGTGTGCATGATTCCTTCATTATGCAATTAAATCTTAAAAACGAAGGGGAACATTTACAAACAAAACAAAGATCAAATTCTTGTACTTTAAGAAGCAAACGACATCTCAAAAATATTCTCAAATAACAAAATTCCGTGTATTATAACTGAAAATTGTTACAAGTGATTAAAAAATTCGTGGTATGAGTAAATTTAACACAAACACTTTTTCATATAACCAATTTCGGCTTTTTTGGTTTTGAATTAAAAGTTAAATCTTCTGAAAGAAACAAACATGACAAGATTTTTGTTCGAAGAAAATTCTGCAGATTAACAAAATTAAATTGAGCAGATTATTGTTTGTCATTATTCAAAATCAAGTTTTTCTTGGGTTCTCTTAAACACACTTGAATATCTTTCATAGCACCACACTCACGTTTCTAATTTAATCAAAAATGTTGATAAGGCTTAATGTTAACACAACATACAGAAAGTGAGGCCGTCCTTTTCTGTGCTGAGAGTCTAAAACTAACAATGTGATGAAGGATAATTTTTTGATACTACAAAAACAACAACAACAGCAACAATGAGGTGATAGATAAAAAAAACTTCTGTTTGTGTTTTCGGACAATGATGACAGAGTGGAAAATAAGCAAGCAAGAAAGAACAAGATACGAATGAACACAAAGCTTGAGAAAAGAGTGACAATGATTGAGCTTAATTATTTCACAACCAGTCAGTCGTTGTCGTGCCACTGAAGTGATACATTCACAAATACTATTGCATTTCAATATTTCGAGTTTATTTCAATTATATTTCTTTCTCTCACTCATTGTGATATTCTAATAAAACTGGAAATTGGACACAAGAGAGAGAGAAAAAGAAAGAAAATTATTTGAATTTGTAAATATTTACTTTTCAAAATTTTTTACTTTGTTTTTTAATTTTTCAGTTAATCGTTAACTGACAATTTTTTTCTTGTTTCACTTTATTCACAAAAATTAACGACAAAAAAATTACCGTGCGAGCGATCTCAAATGCACGTCTGAATACGTTGAAGTATAGTGAGCGACTGAAATAAAGAAGAAAAAAAGCACAAAGAATAAATTGTGCAACAGTATAGTGTTCTTAAAATTTGAAAATTTTTCATTTTTAAAAAAGCTTTATTTAAAAAATCTTTTCGGTACATTGGCTAATTGATAGAGTAATTAACAATGAATGTTTTATTAGAAAAATAAATATTTAATTTTAAAGTTGTGAATAAATTTATTTCTTCTTATTCATTTTTACAAGTTACAATCAAGTAGTAGAAGAAGAAGAAAATTATAAAAATAATTATAATGTTTGCCATTATGCAGATAAGAAGAAGAATTATAATAATCATAATGCATGTCGCTTATTGATAGTTTATGACTGAAATTTATAAATTTAAATATTTTGAGCTACTTTTCTTCTGAGCAATTGCTCTTTCCTTTTCTTCCATTTTTGTGAAACGTGAAGTTTGTACGAGAGAAAAGAAATTTTTGTAAGAAAATAAGTGAATTAAAATGAAATCTTATCAACAATATTTATTAGTGTAATAAATAAGTTGAAATCAAAATTAAAACGTTTGTTTTGCTGATTGCTTCTGATTGCTTTATTTTCAGAATCTTTAATCTCTCACGTTTCGATACCAAAATTTAGATATCAGATCACAGTATATAAAACACAAAAGTTAGAATTTTCGAAAATTTCAATCTTAATTGAAGTGATCTAGTTAAAGATGCATTGTACATTTCATAGGTTGTCTTTTATTTTTAAATATGTGCCAGAATAAATTAGTATGAAGTAAGAAATATCCTGGCGTAGATACAAGTTGCTCTTTTTCTGTACTATAACACTAATTTATCCAGAATAAATTTTCAAGTTCTTGGTGTGCAAGCACAAAAAAGAGTAAAAAAAAGATCAGCAAATAGCAAAAATTGTCACAGAATGTTTACATTGAAAAATAATTTTCAAAATTATGGATCATTATGAACGGAAAACTAAGAAATTGAGAGCGGGAGAGAATAAGAGAGGAAACAATATATTAAGAGAGGATTTAACAGAAATCGCTTTATCAGCAGCAGCAGTGGTAAAAAGAAAATGAGCATTATCATTGCTAAATGTAAATAAACAAATGTACATGTGACGAATTTAACATTTTGATTGTTTTAAATAAAAACAAATTAAATAATAAAAATTCCTTGCAAATTCGTTTCTTTTGCGTATGTATATAATACAACATTCTGAATAATAATTAAATAACGATTGTTCAACGGAAAATTTCTTAAATATCTGTTTAGACTTGTGAAACGAATACTGAAGAATGAAGTTTTTTCATTGCAAAAATTTATTTTATTATTCTATTTTTAATTTTAAACTTAATGAGGTTTTTTTATTTAGAAATTTTGTATCAAAGATTGAATTTTTGAATTTAAAATAAAAACTTAAAATAAATTTTAAAACCTTCTCAAAAATTTAAAATTTCATTTTATTCTTATTTAAAAATTTCATGATAACAAATTTCAACAAAAGTTAATGATAAATTTAAACTAAAAAGATATATTCTGTAACGGTTTTTCAAATATTTGAAAAATTTCTAAAACCTTATAATTTGTAAGGTGATTTTTCCTGTAACGTATTTTTATAATTTAAAATAGTGTCTTGAATAAGCATAGAACAAAATCTAGTTTGTCTCATTTAAATTTAAAAATTAATGAATTCAAATTTTAATTTTTGACTTTTGACATGTAAATAAATTTTTATCAATATTTAAATCAACATGTTTCATTCATAAATTGAAAATTTAATCAAGTTTTTATGGTTTAAAAAGAAGCATTCAAATGTTTTATTATCTTTTAATTCTCGCATATTATGATAATTTCTCTCTTTTCTCTCTCATTCGCATACTATGATGAAAATAAAATCGATGTAAAGAAAGAAGAAAAAAATCGGTTTTCGAAAAATTTAGTTAAGAAGAAAAGAAAGACTCTCTTCTTTATTAGTAATTTATGTTCACTATTTTTGACATATTTTCTATTGTTCATGAAATAGAGAAAAACTTTTTATTATATCATTTATGATGGAGAAATTGCTAAAAGAGTCAGGATTAAATGTTGAATTAAGAAAACTCTTTCTCACTCTCTTCTTTATTCTCTCTCAAATTTTCTCTCATTGTTAGGTTTATAATGTAAAGTAGTAGTATTAGTAATCGCATTCATTTCATTTTTCATTTTATTTCAAATTTTATATTTTATTTCATTTTTCATTCATTCGCAAGTCAGCTCTTGTCGTGTGAGATTGTGTATTTGTTAATTATTTTAATTTTTTGTGTTTGGGTGAAGCGACAGATGAAAAATAAGACATTTAGAATTTAAAAATCATAATTTGAAAAACTCAATTGCAAATTTAATGGCATAAACATATTGGATTTTATTTAGTTTATGATTTTGCAGATTTTCATAGCATAAAAACAGTGAAGTTCTTTTTTTTCTTCCTCTCTTCCATGGAATGATAAAAGAATAAAAAAAAAGTGTAGTGAGAGAGAACAAAATGGAGTCGAGACAATTTAATGTGTTTAAGAATAAACCATAAGCATTAAACGAAATATTTTAGTTAAAATACAATAGTTGCGGATTAAAATATCAACTTTCATTCATCAGTTCGTTATCAAAGTAATTTTTATTTTTCAATTATTAAGTAATTATTTCTGATTAGAGTTTGCGTCTGCTGCTACCACTGTAGGAAAAAAATGCTCTAGACTAAAAATAATTTTTTCCGTCTTTTTTCTTCTTCTTTTTTTACTTTATTTTCAAGACTTCCTCTTGCATTTCTTTCCATTTTCTATAAATAAAAAAATTATTTTTCTTTTTTCTCTATCTATTTTGATAAATATTCAATTAGATATTAACATCATCACACCTATCATACAGTAATCAGTATCGAATGCAAGACAGGAAAAATGTTGCAATATAAATAACTTACAAACACGTTTTCTAATGATATAATTTACTATTTTTTTTCTTCTCTTTTTTCTTTCCGCCGCCTTTTATAGCTCAACGCGAACATCCATAAATGAGAGAAATTCATATTTTACGTTTAAGTTCTTCATTGATAAATTTAGACATATACATACATATAAATAAAATATTAAATAATATTCTGTGCAGAATTAAATAATAATTATAAATGTGTATAGTGAAATATAATTGTAGTGTGAGTGATCCTATAATAAAAATAGATAATAATCGTAAAACAATTAAGAGAAAGTTAAAAATAGTTAATTGCCATCTCCTTCTGTGAGAGAGAGAGAGAGAGAGAGAGTCTAAGTGAAATTAGTGATAAAAATTTTTCTTTTCTTATGTTCATGTGTAAAAAGTAAAAACTCACATGATGCAAACTGCAACTCAACAAAGGGAACAGCAAACAAAGGGAGCACTTCAATTAAAGGAAACTTCAATTTCTATAATTCCAATAACAGCTGCAACTACTACTACTACTGCTGCTGTTGTTGCTGCTGCTCCTTCTTCTTCTAACAAAAATACTAATAATAATAACAGCAACAAGGCTTCTTCAATTGTTGTTGAAAAGGCAACAAGCTCGAATCAATCAATGACTGATGACGATTCAGCCGATTCACTGAGAAAGAAGCGTTGTACGGATAGATACGATTCATCAGAATCATCTGACAGGTAAGCAAAAATGTTAAAAATTATTTATCCTGAGCAATAAAAGAAAAGAAGATTTATGTCAATTAAATTTAACAAATTAAGTAGAAATTTTTACGCAAAATCTAAACGTCATTTAATGAGAAATTCTGGGAAATTTCAATCTTGGTATTACTAATCAAGAATTTTGTCCGTTAAAATTTGAAATTTTTTTATTGTGTTTGCACTCCCCTGTCATTTGAATATTTTCGATATTTCAAGGGGAAAATAACTATGACGAAAAATGACGAAAGAAAATTTTAGTTCAGATTTTCTCAACAATTCTAGCTTGTCAACTCTTAATATGTATTTAGAATAATTCTTTAGTGACATATCAATGTAATCTTAGTCGTAAATGAGCCGAAAAATTTGTTTAAATGCAATTTTATGAAAATTTGTTTACAAAATCTTTGTTTATAAACTTTAACGAAATTTTTAAATCTTTCGTTAAAGTTGTTTTTCCTTTACAATATTCAAAAACCACAATTTCGAAAAATTAAAATTTAATTTATCAAAGAATTAATTCAATTATTTTTACGCAAAATCTACGAAAAATCTAAACGTAATTTAACAAGAAATTCTGCGAATTTTTCCATTTTTCAAAGTAACTTTGTCTTTTCGAAGAATGTACTAATTAATTTGAGTATTTCAACTTTTATTCCTAATTACTTCTAATAAAATCAAACAGAGAAATAGGCTTGATCATAGCTAAGAAAGTTCTTTTTGTTCAAGTCACGTAGGCACTTTGCTCTCTTCAGAACTAAAAACTTTTTTTCTGCACTTCATTCTCGTATGCATAGAGAAGAAATGTGCAGTAAGAAAACTCACAAAACCAGAAAAAGAAAACACACAATAAAAGCGAGGATTTGAAACTTTTTTTTTATTCTTTGAGAGATTTAATCGCACTATTCATCATCATCTTGTGTTGCGTTGGGGTGTATTAACCCGAAACGATGCGAATTAACGAAAATAATATTCTCTCTCATTCTCTCAGGGTCAAAAGAAATGCAATCGACGCAGTAAAAAAATTGTTGTTGTTTGCAAAAAAAGAGCGAACAATGCAGTAACCACAGAAACCTCGTGTTATTCTCATTTTCGATTTTACACGTAGTGTTTATTAGCAGATGAATTGATTTCTATAAAAATAAGTCAAATAAAAGAGAGAATTTTTAACTAGTGTGCTAACTTAACTCTCTGAGATGATTATAATAATGATGATGATGATGAAACTTTTGGTTTTCTTCACTCTACACGTTCGCATTCTCAAGTATTAACTAACTTTAAAGAAAGAAACATTTTCGGCTGTTTTTATCTCGCGAATTTTTTTTTTCGTCATCATCGTCGTTGTCGTTCCCCATTTGAGCTTCTTTTTATTTCATTCTTTCTTTCTCTCGCGCACACTTTATTTCTTATTCATTTTTTTATATGAATTCGTTGACAAAAAAAACTGGCCATGACTTTGACATAGAATGCTTTTTCATTTATTATCTTTTCATCATCATTCGCGTTTAATTTTTATTTTAAATTTCATGCAACTTAGGCGTAATGTGTGAAATAATTAAATCGTCAAAAAAGTGCTTTCACTTTTTAGCAAATGAAAAAAATTCTTTTCCCTTCTTCTTACTGTCAGTTACGCAATTTACAGTGCTTTAAGATTATTGTAAGCGTCATACCAAATTTGCGTTAGGAAGAAAATGTTTAAAACGCACGGGTGAATGGACCTGAAGTCTGAAATGAAATAGCACTGAACTTGACCGCTTAAATACGCAATTCGAGACCAAAACAACGGATATAATTTTGATTTCTTGAATATCTTGTTTGTTTAGAGTCGAACATTTTCTTCTTTTCAAATACACGCATAAAAACGGCTTTTAAATTAATTTCAGTGGTAAATGCGGTCGTGAAATAGTAAAATTTTTCTCGTTTGAAAAATATATTATAATCAAAGGTAAATGCATTCATGAACAAAGCCTACTAAGAGACAAAATGTAAACAAAAATATTTGCAAAAATTTCTTATTAAACAAAAATGCAACTTTTCTGAAAGATTTTATGCATTGCAGTTGCAGTTCTATTGTAATTTCAGCATTTTGGACATGTTTTTATTCTTTTTAAAAAAGCAAAAATGTAAATTTAAAATTTTCATTGTTTACATTTTGATGTTTTCTTTTTTAGTTTTCTTAGTAGGCTTTGTTCATGAATGCTTGATTATAAATTGAATTCAAGTTTATACAATAAATTAATCTTCAAATTTCTATTTAATTTCTAACCATTTTGTCAAATGTTAATTTCTGATATTTTAATTAAAAAAGAAGCAATTTAGCTTACAAGTACCATCACTGAAATCCAATTATTTATAACTTTGATCAAGAGATGAAATAATAATGAAACTTAACAATATGCACTTTTAATTTATAAATCATAATCTCAGCCCGTATTATTTCATGTAGGGATGAAAAATTTTGATGAATGGAAGCATTTATATACGCATACGCATGTGTTTCTAAACATTTATATATATGTACGAATTATCGCATGAGAAAGATCATCTGTAAGTAAGTAGGAGAGAAATAGAGAGTGAGTGTGTGTGCGAATAGGGAAGGGACGAACGTGAATCTAAAAAACTTGCTCTCTATTTTGAACGAACGAATCTCACTAATGTTCTTGATATCAGAAAGAAAAAAAGGGAACCTAAATAAGCGAGAATAAAAACTGGTTTTTGAGTCACGAAAAAAGAATTTCTTTCTTTCGGTAGAATAGTTGACATTCAATCAATTTTACACTGAAATTTTATACCGAGAATTGATTAAATTTCTATTGCTAGAAGCATTGTAAGAAGGATTAATGTAGTTTAGTTGTGGGTTATTTTACTTTTCTACCTGTAGCTCAAACAACACAAGATGAAAAATTTAACAATTGCCTAGACTACAACATACACACACTAAAATCCATCATAAAGAGGTCTTTTTTGTTTGAAGACGAATGGAGCAAAGGAAACCGTAGAAATTTTAAGTAAATTTCAATAGCCCAACTATTTACTGAGTTAATGTTGTATATTTTTTTTTCTCTATTAGAGTAAGAGTAATTCACAGAGCAGTTAAAATGAATTATCATAAAAATGAAATCTTTCTTTCTCTCTCTTTCTGATGCAACACACATTGATTTTATAGCTTAAACCAGAATATTTCTGTAAAGTGGCTTTCCACGAATGAAAAGAAGCTATTATTATGTGCTAGACTGCAGCATTGCCAAATTTTGCTTCAACATTTTTTTCGCCTTTTTTTCTTATCGATAACAAATAAAAAAAACATTTTTCTCTGTCAACTGACAACGATAACTATTTAGAATAAAAGAAATAAGGTCAATGTACAATAACATGCAAGTAAGACAACATTGATGGTAGATGGCGCCGATTTAAAGATGTTTCTGTCTTTTAATCGCTGTTGAAATATCTACAATTCGATTTGAAGCAGCTTATTTCTTTCTTCATGTTCGTAATTAATTTGAGAAATGCCCAAATGAGCATTAATGATTTTCAATTAACTCAAATGCAACTTATAGAGTTAATTTTAATTGTTTGCAAATTACGAATTATATTAAAATTTTTGTCTAATAAATGACATGTGAATTTTTTCCATGAAAATTGTTATGCAATTAAATCAATCTAAGAAATAATAGAATATTTCAATCCCAAATTTAACCGTTAAAATTCAAAATTCTAGGGGGATGTATTTTTTCGTTAAAAAGTCCCCTTAGAAATTAGATTTGAATCGAAATATTTAATTTAAAGTAAAATACTAAATTTAAAGACAAATCACGTTTAATTTTACAGTTTATGTGTTAATATATCATCACAATTGAATAAGAAATGAAAATATTAGAAATTATATTCAAAAATAATGGCAAAGAATTTTCTTGTATAGTTTTCAAAAAGTTTATGGAAATATTCTATTATTTCTCGAATATAGACAAGAATTTAACATAAACTGAAACTAAAGTGTTATGAAATTAGTAAGCAAGTAAAAGAATTTACATACAAAAAGTGCAACAAACAAAAACAGCATAAAAACGACAAGTCTTAGCAGATATGTTGCAATTTTCATTCACAATTCACATTCGCGAATGAGCGAGAGAAGGAATTGTTGTGTAATCATTAGATTCGTTCACCTCGACGACGGCATCGTGATTTATTTATTGAAATTGAAAACGGGAAAAAATTAACTTTGTAAGATTTTTCTTATTATTTTACTGCAGTATGACACAAGTTGGAACCGAAAAAGAATAATGCGATGTTGCCATATTTTCAACACATAGAATTCTCACACAAACTCGCCAGTATGTTTATTTCGTGACGGATTTATAATGACCTTTTTTTCTCTACATGTTTTTTCATCTTATTCACAATGCACATTTACCAATACGAAGAGATTTGAAGTTGAATTAAGCAAGAGAGAGAGAAAAAATTTAGTTTTAGTCTTTTCTCCCTCTCTTCTTCTCCTCTATTAGTTGCTTTTTGCTGCCTGCATGTTCGTTCAGTAAATGCATTATTGCATTTAAGTCAACCTTCAAGCTCTAAACAAGGCAACAGCAAGATTTCTTTATGATTATTGCATACAATTGACAAAGTTAATTTTTTATGCACTTTTAATGTACAGTTCTTTGGCATTGACTCGTGTGACTCAACCCTCAAATAGCTATATCTTAACTTTTTTTTTCACTATGTAGATAACAGACACCAGAACAGAGTCACCATATTAAATGAAATGTAAATATCAGTCAATCGATACAAACATAACCTGTGTGTATGGCTGATAAGATTTGATGACTTGATATTTTACTGTCGACTTGTTTAAATAGAGGGTGTATGCGAATAAATTTACACATTAAAATTGACTTTTAGAGTAAATTGCTGAAATTTCATTTTTGCGTAATAGAATTGTTTATTGAATGCTTTCATATTTGTGCTAGTTTAAAATTTGCAAAGCTCATTGAATTTAGAATCGGATTATTATTGAACAATTTATTAGTTTCATCATTGTTATATAAATTCGTATATTTAGTTTATTTACTTTTTGATTTATCAAGTTGATAAAATTTTTCGAATTTGATAGTTATTTTACAACGGTTTTTCTTAATTTGAATTGGCGTGCATTTTTGTTCTCGTTAAAAATTTCCTTATGAAAATTTTAATTTCGAAAAAATGATAAATATTCTTAATTTTTACTTATTTGAATCAAAAATATTCACTGAGTAATGATTAAAATAGATTAAATAATTTTCTTTACCGAATTTCTTTAAAAACAAGAAATTTAAAATTTTAACGTGTTTTTCTCAATAAAAAATCTTAACTTTTTTCTACAAAACGCTTTAATTCAAAATACAAATTGTAATAAAAATAACCGACCAATCCAGGCTCTTTGAAGAAGAATGTATGATTGTCACTTTTGATTAAAATTTCTTTGAAATCATAATAAATATTGAAATTTCATTACAATTATTCTAGTAATTTTAAAAATAACTCATTGCATAAAATTATCAAGAAAGTAACATGCGGTAATAACTTAGATAAGAGCGTAACCAAAATTTATCAAAAAATTAATCGCA